>JAPFFP010034174.1:0-15425 GCA_026153255.1 Solanum medicagineum | reverse complement strand
ACTCAAGGACAGGTTCGTTAGGGAATTGGAACCTATCCTTATAAGTCTTACAATCAATGGTGGCATAATATACTTGTAACAAATCCATCATAAGGATGATGTCCAAATCTACCATGACTGGTTCAACAAAATCACAAGGCAAAATTTTATGCAATATAGACACAGGAAATCTCTATAGACTCTTTCAGCAAAAATGGACTCACCGACTGGGGTAGACACCTCAAAGGATTCACATAACAATTCCAGACAGACATGAAGCCTATTAGCAACAAATGGAGTAATGAAAGGAAGAGTGGCACCTAGATCCAACAAATCATATACATCACAATCATAAATCTTTAATGTGCCCGTAACAACATCGGGCGCCTCATCAATCCCTTGTCTCCCTTGAAGAGCATAAAATCAGTTGTGACGTGGAGCACCTCCTTGTTGGACACCTTGTCCCATTTGGTCACCATGAGTACCTTGTCCTTGAGGACGACCATCTCTACCCTTTTTGTGAGCATGAGGACATTCAGTAATTTTGTGGCCCATCTTGCCACATCCGAAGCAAGCACCCACAACTCTATAGCACTTACCGCCATGATTTTTATGACACATTCCACACCTAGGAATGATTTGGCCGCCATTTCCACCTTGAGCTTTGGGGTTGGGATCCCTGTCATTAGAAAACATTTGGCCTTGGACATTCGAGGACGCTTAGCCTTGGAATTTGTAGCCTTATTGGAAGCGTCCCTTTGTGCCTTGAAAGCCTCTATCAAGTCGAGCCCTCTTGGACTCCCCCATCCTTCTCATCCTAACTTTCTCCCCCTCAAGTTGTGTAGTGTATGTCGTAAGCCGAGAAATATCCATGTCCCTGATAAGCATAGCCGTACGACACTCTTCATTTATCAAGTCAGACATACCCAAAAGAAACTTGTGCATCCTTGCCCTAGCATTGGCAACCAAGTGAGGAGAATATTTCGAGAGATCATTAAATGTAAGGGAATACTCCCTAACACTCATTGAACCTTGCTTGCAGTTCATGAACTCCGTCATCTTCCCTTCCTTTAGCTTGATTGGGAAGAATTAGTCAAGAAAAGCAACTTTGAATTCTTCCCAAGGAATGAGCTTATCATCTACCCTCTCCATCTTTCATTGCTTGTACCATGTTTGAGCAAGGCCGTTGAGTTGGTAGGCCGTTAATTTTGCTTTCTCTTCTGAAATTACCCACATGATAGCCAAGACTTTATACACTTCACTGATGAACTCTTGGGGGTTTTTTCAACCTTTGAGCCATAGAATTCTGGGGGATTCATCCTTGTGAAATCCCTCACCCTTGAAGCCAAGGTAGGAGCATGTGGAGCTTGAACTCTTTGGTTAGCCACGGCCCGTGCCAATAGCGTGACCACATTTTGATATTCGGTGTGGTTGACTCCTTCTTCTTCCACTTGGGGAGCGTGTGGGGCCGGAGGGGCTTGTTCACCCTTGAGGCTGGGAGCTTGTTGTGCCATTCATCTAGGTAGCATGATCGAAAAGACCAAAAGACCACTCATTAAAGATTGGAAACCTTATTTCAAATCTAAAGCATGACATGGAGTATGAAGAAGTGAACCATTTCCTAAACTGCCTTATAGCCTCTCATTAATAGTCATGCCACGCTTCACAACCATGAATAAGACTCTACTCGATATGATGTGTCGGATTTTTGAGGACCATTTACAAACCTAAACTAAGTCATAGAATTATTCTTTCATGTGCCCTCATTGATGGTAATTAGAAATATTATGAAAGTATTGAGTCTCCATGCATGTTTTCTTTGAAGGATTTCTTGTAAACTATATATTCAATGTATTTTTACATGCTTGATGATCATCATGGACATGATTTATGATGGTCGCTCAAGCTATACCTTCCTTTTTGAAGGTTAAGGTGGTTGTTGTTAAGATATATAACCTAACCGAGGTTAGAGTCGATCCCACAAAGAATAGAGTAAACTTAGAAGAATCTCAAACAGATTGAGTTAATTAACCTACTTATCTCCCCAAGAGGGGGTGATATGCTGCCAAAATATAGCACTATTGATGCTTAAAACATGGAATTTTGTGTGTTTTGAATGTGATGTTAGTTGGTTTTATGTGTTTTTGTGTTGTGTTTGCAGGATTACAGGTTTGACCTTGATTTTGGGAAGAATTACAAAATTTGCTGGCTTTTGATGCAGTATGAGACCCTTTACAGGTATAGACCATTCTAAGGGTCGTGAAGTGGTTTTGTGAACAATTCCAGTGAGGGGACAATTTTTTGAAGTTGGTTTTATGAACATGCAAACGGGTCATGGAATATTTTACGAATCATAGACCATGGTTCCCTGAGGATCAGAGATGGGACTTTTTGAGGATTCATCAGATGAAACACCTTTATGGGTCATAAATCATTTTAGGAGTCATATAGAGGTGTCATAGACTTGAAGTCCAAAATTCCAGCTGCTTTGTACGAGACCTCGATTACGGTCCATGGCATGCAATATAGTTCGTAAACCCTTTTCGTATAGCGTGCTGACCAGTTATCTATTTCAGTTAGGACTTGCATTTTACTTATTATGAGTAGGTTTTTTAGGTTATTTTTCATAGATTTTTCACCTAGTACTCAGAGAACTCTGTAATTAGAGAGAGAAAATTACATTTTAGAGTCTTTGAGAACACTTGTACTTTAGTTTCATCTTTAAGCTTGTGATTATCTTTGAAATTGGATTTGCTTGTTCTTAATTCTATTGTGTAAGTGTCAATTATGTTCTTCCAATTCATAGTTATTGCATCTACACTAAGCATGAGTAGCTAAATCCACAACTAAGGCTATGGGAACCATGAAAAACTAACAAGGTAAAATCGGATATTTCATAATTCTTGGAGTGTGTTCGTGCATGTATTAATTAACTCTCTTCGTTTTGCATGTTTTCTTATGGTAGCCAACATTAAAACCCATCTAGTGTTACTGACTGGATCAAAATAGTAATGAATAGGAAAAAACATTAATTAATAGGATTCGATTGATGTGTTCTCGTCTAATCGACCAAATCGGGCCAAGGGGAGGTTGTACTGGGACTAATAGTTAAGGGTTACTAATGCACACTATGGAAATGGGCCAAGTCATATAGTAAAATTCACCTCTCACCTTTGATCAAAGGGATTGGTGTTAACTTACCGTCCTGCATGGTGCACACTAGAAAGAAAAGAATTAGGTTATCCAGTGATACTAAGTTAGGGACTCTTGGGTTAGTAATTTTAGTTTTATTCTTCCTTGATTATTACAAACCACCACCCCCTTTGGGGAAGTAAGTTGGTTAACTACTCGAATTGCAATCATTGGATTCTCTTAAGTCTACGTATTCCCTGTGGTTTCAACCCTTACCTTTGTTAGGTTCTATTTCTTGACAATGATCGCTTTATCCTCTAAAAGGAAGTGTAACCTCGGCGACATCAAGATTTTAGCATCGTTGCCAAGGGATACGACTAGACTTAGTTAATTCATAGTAATTTGGGTGTGAATCCTTATCCCCCACATTTTACATTTTGTTTTTGCATTTGTTTTTTTGCATGGCGTAAGTGTAGTGTATGTCAAACACCGGGAGTCAAGGAAATTTCTTAACTCCATTTGATCCAAAGATCCATAGAACGTTGAGGAGAATGGCCTAAGATAATACCAAAAACTCGGCCAATGCAGCTCTGAACAGAAATAATGAGAACCCACCCCCTCTTGAGAGTATTGCTCCACAGCCTCAGGACATTAATGCCAATGCTTACTAGTGGAACCAATACAAGCTAAATCATATGGCTATGGAGGTGACTGGAGCTATTGTGTTGCCACCACTACCAACGGATACAAAGTTCACAGTCTTGAGTGGGTTGCTTCAGATGCTGCAAAACGATGGGCTATTTGTGGGCTTACCATCGAAGGATCCTCATAGCCACCTACACAATTTTGTATTAGTCTGCAAGAGCATGATGGGAACACAGAATTTATCTATGGATGCTAATGGGACATCATATTTTCTCATTGTCTCTTACAGGCAAAGCAGCATTATGGCTATCTGAGATCCCAAAGAGTTTGATCACTAGTTGGGCAAACTTGCAGAAGGCATTTTTTGAGAGGTACTTCCCTAGATGGAAGAAGCTCAAGTTAAAGGACCAGATCAACAACTTTGATCAACTTCCCGATGATTTGATCAGTACTACTTGGGAGCAGTTCACCAAATGCTTGAGGAGTGTCCCAGACCACAAGATAGTTGATGATGCCTTGGTGGAGATCTTCTACCGCGCCCTTGATGAGAACAGTCAAGCTTGTGCTGACACAATCATGGGTGGCATGTTCTTGGATCAGCCATTTGCAAGGATCGCTAAGCGGATGGAAAGAGTGATCAAGACTAATCGTGCATGGGGGCAGAGAGATAAAGCATCCACCAAAAGTTTATGCACGGTTAGTGTTGGTCTGGAGCAAGCAAAGATCAACAAAGAAATCATGCAATAGCTTGCCCAGATTCGCACAGGTATGGAGGTGATGATTAAGCAAAACTAAGAGTGAGTCAATGATAGTGGTTCATCCACCTCCACGTGCACCCATGTATGATGAGCCTTATTATGATGAGGACGCATGTTTTGTTGCTGATCATGGGGGTTTCTAGACCAACGCCCAAGGGTCCAATCAGTACTATTGGAGCCAAGGTCAAGGAAACCAAGGTTTGAACTTCAAGAGAGATGGAGCCGTAAATCACTCTACCACCAACTCTACGAGCCGTAAATCACTCTACGACTCATAGACTTATCCGTGAAATGAAATGCTAAAATCTAGGGTATGGATGTTCCACGAAACCATCATTCATGAGCCGTAAAACATTCTACAGCTCGTAATTAGGGTTTTGTAAAGTCCACGCCCATTAGCTTTCAGTTGACCCGGCCAAGGTATAAATAATGGGGTAAAATTATTTTGACCCATTTCTAACCTAATTTACAAAATAAATCAGCCATCCCTTCCCCCACACAATTCTGACACCGACGGCAACTATACACCATTTGCCGATGATTTTTCGACGACCTAGGGTTTAGTTCCTCTTCACCTCCTTCATTTTCTACAACTTAATCACACTACTTGGTAATTTCTCAATTAATTAGAAACCCTTGATTAGCCTATGTTATATGATTGAATTGGAAAATGTGTTGGGAATGGTTGTTTAGACATGAAACCTATGCTTGAAATTTATATGTGATATTAAATTTGGGTTGGCCATGTTTGAATATTTGTCTAAGCCCAGAATTGGATATCGTTGCCTTAATTGTATGTTTGGATAGTTTGTTTGGCACCTATTGATTCACCCACCATGTGTGATAAATTGAGTTTGTGTGTAAATTGGTGGGTGATGACATAGATGCATAATCTTGTTGAAATTGATCATAAGTGGTCGGAATAGTAGGGTAAACATGCTTAATCGCTTTCGATGGGGTATATGTGTTGTATAACATATTATGGTATTCGTTGTGGTATGAAAATCATGTGGCCATGGGCGTTTTAGCTTCGCTGTCGGTAGAATACTTGTTGAAAAAGTCGTATGGGGTTCATTATGATGGGCTTAGAAACTCAGGTAACTGAGTTTCTTGTTCACGAGTGGCTTTTACGGCCGTTGGATCATTCCACGAGTCATAATTACCCCTCGTACAAGATTCTAGAAACTTAAAAGTGTCTGAGTATCCATCAAATGAGACGTTCTACGAGTCGTAGAAGACTTTACGGCTAGTAGGAAGGTCTCATAGATCCTGCCTGGAATAAGTTCAGATACTGGAACTTCCTACAGCTCATTTTATGACTCGTAAACCATTTTACAAGTCGTACCTGGTCTCGTAGACTTTTCTAGTGACAAATATTGTTTGCACCACTTTTTTACGAAAGCTCTTTACGGCTCGTGGTACCAACTACGGCCCTAAAGATGCTTTCGTAGACCCTTCTGGAACTTACGCTGAATATTTTTTGCATTTCAATTTTTAATTTTGGGCTAACCATGGTGTGTAAATTTTCGTGTTTCAGATACTATGGCCCCAAAAGCCAAATGTGATGAGATCCTAGCTTTATGGAGGAGGCTTAGGGATAAGTCTTCAAAAGATGAGCAGACCCCGACCCTGAGTGGATCATTATAGGAGCTGGGCCTCAGCCCAAACCTGGAGGCTACCAGACCACAAACTAAAGCTGCTGCCACAGCTGGGCAGACTCAGGTTCTCATAGTCCACACTCCTAGTCTGATGAGGAAGGCTACGACGAGAGCGATTCTATCCAGATGACTTCATCTAGAGAGGAGTTAGGCTCTATGGATAGCTCAGAGACAGATTCCTCCACAGTACCCAAATCATTACCATCTCCACCAGACGCCCTTACTAGTCGGTGATGTGTCACGGTTACGCGTGACATCTACACAAAGGGCCAGCAGCAGAAGGAGTGGGACAAGCCAGCTCGCTCCATTTATGAGGAGCCCCGATTCATCTTTAAAAGACTCAATAGTGTCCCCGATCTCCAAGACGCAATGATTCACTATGGGCTTAAGTGGCTCATGCACTCACTTGGACGATACTTCCCGACCATGATGAGGGAGTTCTATGCTCCATATGCAGCCACTATTCACGGCACTCTTCCCAAGGAGAAGAAGCTCCTCGCTCAGCCCAGACTGATCGAGACGAGAGTGAGGGGTCGACAGTTGGACATATCAGATACTACCGTTCACCGGATGCTTTTTGGACTAGAGCTCCCTGCCCCTATATCCACCGCAGAGTTCGACTACATGGTGGGGCAAAACGAGGGACCCCATGGTTATGAGAGATCCTGAGGGACGACCCAGCTTGATGAGATAGGTTGCTGGTTATATTGTTGGGCAGGGTCCAGAACCTACATGGGTCGCCACACACTCGGAGCCTATTCTCAAGGCTTCAGTCAATTTCCTCGAAAAGTTTTGGTGGGCGATTGATCGTTCATGCATCCGGCATACTCTTGTTGATAATACATTAACGTTAGAGCGTGCAGTACTGGTTACCAGAATCTTAGCTGGCTATGATATTGATTGGGACCACCTCATCGCCGAGCAGATTCATAAGACCGCCCCGAAGAGGTCTACCTCCATTCCATTCCCTTGATTGATATGCAGGCTCTGTCTAGAGTTAAGGGTGGAGAGTTACACTAGCTGGATTAGCTGATTGAGGCCCAGAGCATATTGGATCCCAGCCAGATCAAAGTTGAAGAGAACCCGGTGGCACTCCGGCGAGCACAACCCCTCCTATGCATGAGATGTTCACCCCAGTGACACTTCCTGAGGGGTTCACAGACTACCACCACCACTACTATTACTACAGAGGAGAGGCCCCTGCATCCCCAGGTAGATTAGGAGAGGGGTCCCACTATTTCTATTCCTGCACCATAGGCCACGACATCACAGTATACTCCCACAGGCATGGTCTATATATCCTCCCTATCTATGCAGGTCGTGGCGCAAAGGTTATCTCATGCTGAGTCGCAGTTGACTCAGCTTGTTCAGCAAATTAAGCCATAGGTCCGCTAGGCCATTTTAGACTTGGAGGGTCGTATGTAGGCATTCGCGGTAGCTGCTATTCACGATCGTCTCTCCATTGTTGATGCTCGCATTAATGCCTTCGAGGCATGAGTATAGCAAAGCCTGAGCACGGCCCAACCATCATACTTGACAGCCCTTCAAATGGAGATCCAGTAGCACCGGTTGCACTACCAGCGACTACACCTTCGATGCCGGTGGTTGATCTTTTTGCTCCTGATGAGCCTATCCATCTTTTCCAAGGGAAGAGACCCTGCCTGGATGATGATCCTGATGCTGCACGATTTCAAGTGGAACTAACTGAGCAGAAGGAGCTCAAGCTTGTCTTGAGAGAGTCGAGATGAGAGGTAGAGATGCAACGAGCTCGTGAGGTAGAGCAAGTGAGGGGTGCTGCCTCTGGACAGAGTACTACTATGGAGGATAATACCCCACAGGAGGAGGGTGGTCAGACTCAGCCACAGACCGGTGCTTAGGCGGTATGATTTTTGACCCCTTTATGCTTTATTTTGCTTTGATTGTGTGCATTGGGGACAATGCACTTCTTTATGTTGAACTGGCATGTTTAGGATATTTAGGTAGTATTTGTAGCATATAGTACTAATACCTTTGCCATTTAGCATGCTTTAGTGTTTTGTTTGAAAAATGAAACTCACCAAAAAATTTTGATTAATTGTTAGATAGCAACCATACATGTTTAGGTGTGTGACAGTGTTTACTCTAATAAGTGAGGATGAATTGAGATAAATAGCATGATCTGAGAGTCTTTTGTTGATAATGTAGTCAGTACCATGAGAGTGTGAGCTTTATTTGCCAGATTCATGTGTTTTGTGCTAATTCAGAACTTGCCCTACTACTCTAAGTTGGACTGTAGATTAATTGGGTTGGGAAAGGATCTTAAGCCTTTGTTCTTAATACCCCACTTAGCCTAAATGACTAACCAAAGTTGCACTATATCCTTGTTCCTAATGTTTTAGCCTAACATGTACCTAATCTTTGCAAACACCTAATTAACCTAGCCTTGTTAGTTGTAAAATCCTGAAATTGGCTCTGCTCCTTCCTTGAACATTGTGCACCTTGATTGAGGCAAAAAGACTAAGTTGAGGGTGGCTACCAAAAGTGGCCCTGGTTCTGAAGATGGATATTGAGCACCTCAATCCATGCCAAAAGCCTAAGTTGAGGGTGGCAGGTGTAAGGGTCAAGCACAAAAATAAGGGGGAAGCTTGTGGTACAGAGAGAAAGGAGAAAAATCATGTATTGGGTGCAAGAAAAAGAAGTGATACTTTAGTTGTGAGCTAAAAAGAAAAATGGTGTAAAAGTAAGGCAAAAGGCTGAAAATGAAAAGAAAGCACCTAGAATAGCTTGAAATAGGAGAAAAGGAGAATGAGATAAAAAAAATAGAGTTGGTAGGGAAAAATGTAGAAAAATACAGTGTCAAGGAGGTGCTTTAGTCACTATATTCCCAAAATACCATACAAAGCCCCTTGAGCCTACGTTACAAGCCTAGAAAGTCCTAAAGTGATCCTAGTTCAAGTAGTTGAAGGTCTTAATCATGCGTATAGGGGCAAGTCTATGGTGTTAAGCATGATGCATGAATATCTTTTGTGAGGGAGAGTGATTTTGCATAGTCCCAAGATTCTACATGAAAACAACATTGAGTGTCAAGTATGGGACTGAAACACCCCCTTAAAGTAGCTCGAAAAGACCCTATGATGCATTTTTTTTGAAATATAATAAAATTTGTGTAAAATTTCGCAAACCCAACCTCATATTCTTATTCAGAGGAAAATATTGTGTGGGGGAACGGTTACCTACAAGGTATATTTGACTCGTGCACAAAAAAATATATTTTCGGTGAAATTTCGCAACCAGTGGCAGTCCAATCGCGACCGTGACACGGACTGGGCGCGCCTTAGGTAATTACCCAATGTCTATATATATACATGAAACTGTCATCCTTAGCCATTTTTCAACTCCAAAACTCAAAAGAAAAAAAATAACCTCTCAAATTCCTCTTTAATCTTCACCAAGTCCTCCATCTATTCAAGAATTTCAAGAAGTTCTGTTGGAATTCAAGAAAATCAAGTCAAGCCCCAAGTCCTCCTCAATTTTTTCTTCAAGAAACTCCATGATTAAGGTATGTGGGTCTTCATCTATGGGTCTTTTCACCCATGGAGCCTCAAAACTATTTTTATCAAATTTCTTGATTCGAATGACTAATTCTTTATGGGTATTTTCTATTATCACTCCATTACATGTAAAAAATTAAGAATTTATTGATTCTTAATTTATTGATGCATGGGCTCCTACTAATCATTGAGATTATGATATGCTTATTATATTAAAGCTTTGTAAGTTATGGCCTCTTAAAAGACTTGAAAGTATTATGAATTTTTGAATAGTTTTCATGACACCCAAATTGGGGTTTTGCAAGTAGTGAGTTGTTTGAATGACTTCTTAAATGACTTTAAGATACCCATGTTCCTTACTCTTGAATTCTATGATTTTAAGCTTAAATACATATACCCACCGTGTTTTGACTAAGTTATGAGGCAAATCTCTTATATAATGAAGGCTTTATGGTAGGACATGTTATTTATGAATGTTGTTAATGTTGAAGGGAAATTAAGCATGTTATGAGTTTATGAGAATGTTATAAATATTATGAATGGTATAAAGCCCTTTATTTGATATTATGAGGTGATGGTTTGATGAACTAGTTTATGATATTCAAAGCTACAAACGTTGTGATACCATTAGATAATATGAAGTTGAGGATTGTATGAGATGAAATTCATGTCTCCATGTCCATGTTTTGAAAGATGATGTGTCCAATTGTGATGATTGTTTAAAAATGATTTAGATTGATGATATTCATTATTTTTCTAGAGGTATGATGTCGAAATAATGATAAATGAAGACTTATGAGACATTCTATGTTTGTTATTGACTTACAAGTTTCCTATGAATGAATGTTGATGGTAGAGGATCTCCCATCTATTTTTTGAATGAATGTTGATGGTAGAGGATCTCCCATCTATTTAATGAATGAATGTATTATGGTGGAGGATCTCCCATCTAAGGAATTGTTAAGGAGCTATAATATGACTTCGACTTTATGATATCAATGGGTTGGGGATTGGCTAAATTGTCCTCCTGTATGACTTGAAATGATTTTATGATTCTATAACTTATAATCTTCCACTTTTGTGAGAGACTAGCACCGAGTGGACTAGAGGTGATTACCCAAGTCCTAAAACTACGTGCCACCATAGGTATAGGGGTTTAAGGCGATTACCCTATCCCTAACAGGCGAGTACCTAAATATGAGGGCTTGAGGCGAGTACCGAAGTCCATGAACAAGAGGCGAGTACCCGATTCACATGAGGCTTAGTGGATCCACTTAGGCACTAGGAGGTTCAACTTGGCAAGTGACTTCCCCCTTTCTTCCGGTGTAGGGGAAACGTCAGGACTCCATGGATTAGCTCACATGGTTTATATTGGTTATGGTCTCTCTCACTATCTTTTATAAACTCCCCAAAGCTTTATGGTATATGTCACTCTTGATCTATGGTTTTCATATATATGCTTATGTCCCCCTCATGTCGCTAAGATATTCTCTTATGATGATTATGATGGTTCCTTTATGTTATGTCCAAGGTGATTTAAAGTTCCTACGATTCATTGTTTCACATGTTCTAATGGTATTTCTCCTAAAGGTACATGATGATATCTATAAGTGTGTAAGGTGCTCTTCACTATGATTACCAATGTTCCTTGCATAATAAAATAGACTTTTACGTAACGTGATGTATTGTTCACCCAAGAATATTAATACTTTAATTATGTATGACATTGTGCATTCCTCATTAATTTATGTTTATATGACCTAGCATGCATTCAAGTAAGAGTAAGTTCTTTATTTCTCACGTGCATTATTCCTTGTTCAATGGTGAGAAAATGTCTAAATGATCACCCCTATGTATGTTCCAAGTTTATATAATTTGCTTATTTTGATTATTGTTCACCTATGCATCCTACTATATTCTTTCTACAGTTGTCCTCTATTTTAGCTTGATTAGGGCTTACTATTAGCCTTTATCAATGTTTCATTTTATCACAAGACTTAGTATGAATCATTTCATTATTTATATTCATGTCATTCATTGCACACCTACATACTAGTACATTCCAATTACTGATGCATACTTTTATACCTACATGATTTCACCATGTAAGGACCAGTGCTCCTCAACATCCTCCATATGGCTAGCTTGGATTTATGAAGATTATGCTTATGGTGAGTCCTCTAGTTTGGGGACAATATCTGGTTCTATCTTACTTATGTTAAGGCTTTATTCCAATTTACTTTCTAGTTTGAGGGTGAGTCTTGAACATGTCTTGGCTCCATTCTATCTCATGCTTAGAGGTGTTGTTGGATACTGTGATATATACCTTCAATTTGATGTTGGGATTCTATAGAAACTTATCCCTTAGACCCTGTACTTTATGTGATACTATTTGGCGCTATTGATAGTGATGGAAAGTGATGAAACTCCTAAGTGCCTAAATGCCCCATAGGGTGAGTCATACTTACCCACCCCTTAGACTTATTTGCTATGTGATTCATGTTTATCCTCTTCCCTATAACATCCTCATAGCGTGAGTCCAAAGCCCTGCTTCCCTTAGAAATTATTTGCTATGTGCTTATTTATCTTTTATTGCTTCCGTAAAACTAAGGATGTGCAAACGATATGCTAAGAGGCTTATTTGGGTTGCATTCGGGCTTCACATTCGCCGTGTCACGTCTAGACCCTAAGATGGGTCATGAAAAGCTTGGTCAGAGCACTAGGTTTATAAATGGTTCTCAGACATCCAATACACCGGGTCAAGAGAGTCTTGTTCATAGTTGTGAAGAGCGCCACAACTATGGATAGGAGGCTATTAGGAGGCTATCAGGCATTTTTGCAAATATTTCTCTTCATTATAATCCATGTCATGCCTCTAGAAGTGCCTAAGGTTATTTCTCGTACTAATGATAATGGGTTAAGAAGGTCGTTTTGAGTGTGGTAAGTTAGGTCACAAGAGAAGAGATTTCCCAGTGTCCGCAAGGAAGAGAGGAGAGAGAGCTCGAAACACTATACCCGGTATGTATGCTTCCTTGAATATGGTGATGTCGGTACTAAGTTGTTTCATAAGTGGTGGTACTTCGGTTGATGTATTTGTAAGTGGTTGAGTTGTTTGTTGGTGGAAGGGGTAGTTTCATGTTAAAACTTCATGCATCATCTAGTTTAATCTTGGGTTGTCGTTTGTTGTGCATGCATGTTCATAGAGTAGGATTTTGATTGAAGTCCTATGTACAATTGTGAAGATGTGCTACTCATGTTTGTAAAACGATTTCCATGATAGAGACTTTGAAAGTTACATGAAAACAATGTTTAATTTGCATTATTGTTTTAGTAAGGAGTTGATGGATGTTCCGTTCTATTCATGCTATCTTTATTCACATTCGGGGATGAATGTTCCCAAAGGGGGGATATTAAAACGCCCTCAACGTAGCTCTGAAAGACCCTATGATGTATTTTCTTTAATATCTTAAAATCCATGCAGAACTTGGCAAATCCGAATTCATACTCTTGTTCAGAGGACAAAATTGTGTGGGAAAATAGTTACCTATAAGGCATATTTCACCCGTGCCAAAACAAAAAAATTTTCAGTGAAATTTCGCAACCAGTGGTTGTCCGAGTCCTGGTTTGGACGCGCCTTAGGTCATAAATTCCCTTTTTCACTCAAGGACAATTGGGTAATTACCCAATGTTTATATATACATGAAACCCTCATCCTTAACCATTTTTCAATCCAAAACTCACCAAAAAGGCCTCTCTGATTCCTCGTTAATCTTCACCAAGTCCTCCATCTATTCTCAAGATTTTCAAGAAGATTTGTTAGAATTCAAGAAAACCAAGTCAAGCCCCAAGTCCTCCTTAAGTTTTTCTTCAAGAAACTCCACGATTAAGATATGTGGGTCTTCATACATAGTTTCTTTCACCCATGGAGCCCCAAAATTATTTTTATAAAACAAATTATTCTAATGACTAATTCTTTATGGATATTTTCGATTATCACTCCATTACATGAAAAATGTTGGAAATTTATTGGTTCTTGATTATTTAATGCATGGGCTCCTACTAATGATTGAGATTATAATATGCTTATTATATTAAATTTTTGTAAGCTAGGCCTCTTGAAAGACTTGAAAGTATTATGAATTTTTGATTGGTTTTCATGACACCCAAATTGGGGTTTTGCAAGTATGTTGGTGAGTTGTTCGAATGACTTCAATGACTTTTAGATGCCCCTCTCATGTTCCTTACTATTGAATTCTATGATTTTAAACTCAAATACATATATCCACCATGTTTTGACTAAGTTATGTGGCAAATCTCTTACGTAATGAAGGCTTTATGGTAGGACATATGATTTATGAATGTTGTTAATGTTGAAGGGAAATTAAGCATGCTATGATTATGAGAATGTTATAAATGTTATGAATGACATGAAGCCCTATATTTGATATTATGAGGTGATAGTTTGATCAACTAGTTTATGATATTCAAAGCTATAAATGTTGTGATACCATGAGATACTATGAAGTTAAGGATTGTATGAGATGAAATTAATATCTCCTTGTCCATGTTTTGAAAGATGATGTGTCAAATTGTGATGGGTTGTTTAAGAATGATTTAAATTGATGATATTCATTATATGTCTTGAGGTAAGATGTCTAAATAATGATAAATGAAGGCTTATGATACATTTCTGTGTTTGTTATTGACTTATGAAAACTTTCCTATGAATGAATGTTGATGGTAGAGGATCTCCCATCTATTTAATGAATGCATATTGATGGTAGAGGATCTCCCATCTATTTAATGAATGAATGTGTTAGATGGAGGTTCTTCTGTCTAAGGAATTGTTAAGGAGCTATCTTATGAATTTGACTTTATGATATCAATGGGTTGGGGATTGGCTAAATTGTCCTCCCATATGACTTGAAATGATTTTATGATTCTCTGACTTATAATCTTTTACTCTTGTGAGAAACTACCTAGCACCAAGTGGACTAGAGGCAATTACCCAAGTTCTAAAACAGCGTGCCATTGTGGGTAAAAGGGTTAGAGGTGATTACTCAATCCCTAAGAGGCGAGTACCCTAAATATGAGGTCTTGAGACAAGTACCTGAGCTTGGGCTTGAGGCGAGTACCCAAGTCCAAGAACTAGAGGCGAGTACCCAAGTCCAAGAACTAGAGGCGAGTACCCGATGCACATGAGGCTTAGTTGATCCACTTAGGCACTAGGAGGTTCACCTTGGCAAGTGACTTCCCCTTTTCTTCCGATGTAGAGGAAACATCGGGACTTCATGGAAAAGCTCACATGGTTTATGTTGGTTATGGTCTCTCTCACTATCTTTTATGAACTACCCAAAGCTTTATGGTATATGTCACTCTTGATCTATGGTTTTCTTATATATGCTCATGTCCCCCTCATGTCCCTAAGATATTCTCTTATGATGATTGTGATGGTTCCTTTATGGTATGTCCAAAGTTGATTTTAAAGTTCCTATGATTCATTGTTTCACAAGTTCTAATGGTATTTCTCCTAAAGGTACATGATGATGTCTACAAGTGTGTAAGGTGGTCTTCATTTTGATTACCAATGTTCCTTGCATAATAAAACAGTCTTTGATGTATAGTGATGTATTGTTCACCCAAGAATAGTAATACTTTAATTATATATGACATCGTGTATTCCTCATTATTCAAGTTTATGTGACCTAGAATGCATTCAAGTA
>JAPFFP010034163.1:0-15427 GCA_026153255.1 Solanum medicagineum | reverse complement strand
ACTTCCGACTTCAACTTAATTATACCCGCCAAATTCACTTGATTCCATAATCACGCACCATAAGTTTATTTATGTTTAAAATATACTACGTCCACAACAAAATTCTCAAATGGGCAATTGACCTCCACTTAGCTAATTTCGGAGTCTAACAAAGAGACTTTGGCTGTTGGAAGAAATCTCAGTGATAATCACTGACCAGTATAGATGTCATATCAAAATATTAATATCATAGCTAATCTAGCCACAATTATTTTTAATTGGTTTTTCATCAATAGTAGAACTCAATCAATACTCCATTTCAAGACAATAATAACTTTCAAATGAGCATGGCAGTATACTAAGAGTCCACCCACTTCATATAATTAATAATAAAAGTAATCAATCCCATCATTTCTTTTATGTTAGAATTATCATCAAGTGAGTCATTCAATAATAACATCACATCGTTTTTCAAGTCCTTAATAATCACTTTATCATCATTGTTCAAAATTATTCATCAACTATTCAATATTTTCACTAGTAATCTTTTAATAATTTCATCATAATATCAACATTATACAACATTTAAATCAATATCGCATATATCATACCTCAATAGTCACTTTAATTTGATCATTAGCCTTTACCATTAATACTCATCTCGGAGATCACATAATAAATAAATTATCTCAATATAGGGATCGATATCATCAACTAACATTTCATAATATTCATAATAATATCATTGATCATATACTAAATCACAAGTTAAGTTATCATATACCATCATATAGCCATTTCATTCCCCATCACATATACTAAGTCATTTCATGAGTAAGTCACCCATTCTGAATGTCTCATTACTCCCCAACACACAAAGAAGGGAAATACATGATCCCAATAAATGTGACTAGATTTATAAATCTACTTGTCTTGATAAAGTGAAGAAAATCTAACAATAGAGCTTTCCCCTTCCAATTCGTACCCGAACAATACAATCTATTCAAATAATAATTCACAATCACATTTCCACTATAGTGATACCATGAAGTTTGGTGAAAAGGAAAAATGGTCCAATGATCCCATATCCAAAAATTGGGATAAAATATGAAAAAATTGTATGAAACTATTCCTTAAGACATTAGAAATTCATTAGAGAAAATCATTAAAAAATAGAGTTAAAATCAATTCATCATCATCATTTTCGTAAAACTTAAGTTCATGATCAAAACCTCTAATTTTCTAATTCAAAAATCACAATTTGATGTTAAAAACAAGAAACAATCAATGGGTAATGAAGATTTTATCTCAAAATAACTTACCCAATGAGTTCCCATGAAAAACCATTTGAAAAATTTTCAAATTTTAACTCTCAAAGTCAAAAAATGAAGAAAATGGCCAAAACAAATCAGTTAAAAACTAAACACTGTTGAAACATCATTTATTCATTGTGGTCATGGCTACTGACCCATATGATTGTGAAGGTCACACAGGTTTCACATCGTGACTATGATCCAGAGTCCACAAACATGAAACACAAGTTTGGGTGCCTTATTGTTATCATGAGTGCCTAGTCGCGAACATAATGAGGTACCCACCAGAGCTTCATGAACGCGAAGAATAAGAATGACACAAGATAACAACAATCATAAAAGCTAGTAATGTTAGGGAATGTACCCTTGGAATTCATTCGGAACCCTATACACACAAACTATGTATACATCCTTACTAAAATCGACGTTCTGGACTCAATGAAACCGTTAAAAATCAAATTCGAGGTCTCCTTAACACTGAAAATGATTAGCCACAACAAAACTACTATGAGGCACTCAAAAGACAAAATGCTATTAGAACACCCAAATATTACTCAAAGGCTCATTCCACTAAAATCACCTCTAGGACCAACAAACGGTAAGAATTCCTATTCGAGCACCCGAACTCAAAATGTTGGCCAAAGTAAAACTTTAACTAAATTTCCATTTTTTGGACCTCAAATCTATATAACAACTTCAAATATGATTCAACAACTCTCCTAAATGAATTTCCACATTCTTGAACTGATGAAATTTTGTTTTAAAACTCGAATCTCCAAATGACTCCAAAACTCAAATTTAAGCAACTTAAACCTTTCAAACTCTATTTTTTTTAGAAAAAAACTCGACTTTTCATATAATTTTCAAAGAACAAATTTTAAAACCAATAAAATAGAACTCAAGGCAACTATCGAGAGCAGTAAAATGATAAAAAAATTTAAAATACGTAAAATGACCTTAAAAATCATTACATCATGTGTCACTAAAACAATGTTCGTCCTCTTATAAGATCTGGGGGTCTGCAATAATTAAAATCAGGACTCAACTACTCAATATCTAATCAACAAATTTAATCAAAAAATTGGGGAAGATGTTGGGGATTTGCAAATATTAGAATCGATTGACTAGCTAGGTCTTAATATTTGACTAATTGAGTTAATAATAATTGAATAGGTTAGGTTGCTTGTAACTCATATTCAATTATGATACACAAGTATTTTATATGATTTAATTACGATATCATACGCAAACTGTTGATACGCTGTCAAAATACAACGTATTAGATACTTAAAATTTAGGATTTTTCATGTTCTAATTGCGATATTTGTGGGTTTTATGCTTTTTTGTGTTTAGATTTGCAGGAAGACAGGTTGGCCATGATTTGGGACAAAATTGTAGAAGATTGTTAATTTTTGGTGATTTACAAGACCCTCTACGAATCGAAGAGCATTCTATGAGTCGTAGAGGAAGTTTTGTGACAAATTTCAGTGAAGGATCTGAAAGTCAGCTCAATGAGACCAGCATACGAGTCATAGAGTATTTTACGAGTTGTATTAATCGGTTTCATGAAGATTTCCAGCGAGGGACAACTTGATGAAGCTGAAACCTACGAACCTGCATTACGAGTCATAGATTAGTCTACGAGTCGTGAAGTTTTGTTGAAGAAGAGAAGTCCATAATCCTAGAAGCTGACTATGAGATCCCAACTATGCCTCATAGATCACATTACGAGTCGTAAAGACCTTTCATGGAGTCCGTCGACCAGTTTTTCTATTTTATTTAGGACTTAATTGTAATTACTATAAAAAGTTCTTTTAGGTTATTGTACAAGAGAGGACGTCATTATTCAGTACTTTTAGAGTTTGTATTTAGAGAACTAAATACTTGAGAGAGAAGACAGTGAGAAAACACTTATGGGTAAATTTGATGTTGAAGCTTGTGATTCTATTTCTTCTTGGATTTGCTTGATCTTAATTCAATTGGGTAAGTCTTTAATTATGTTTTCTCAATTTATAATTTCTTCATCTACCTATAGCATGAGTAGCTAAATCCACAACTAGAGTTTAGGGAACCATGAAGAACTAAATTAGTAAAATCGGGAAATTTGCAATTCTCAGATTGGGTATGTGCATGTATTAATCAATTCTCTTCGTCTTGCATGTTTTCTAATGAGGGCCAACATTAGAGCCCACATAGTATTACTGAGTGGACCAAGGTAGTAATGAATAGGAAAAGAGATTGATTAACAGGATTCGATGATGTGTTCTCGTCTAATCAACCGAACTGGGCCAAGGGGAGGTTGACTTGGACTTATAGGTAATGGGTTGTATTGCACACTATAGAGATGGGCCAAGTCACATAGTGAAATTCCCCTCTCACCTTTGACCAATGGGCTTGGTGAACTTAAATTACCGTCCTGCATGTTATACACTAGTCAAGAGTTGGATTATCTGGTGATACTAAGTTGGGGAATCATGGGAAACACAATACCCTAGTTGCTCTCTATTATTGATTGTCTCTTGTGATAGTTAGTTTAGTTTACTTTTTTATTAATTATTGCAAACCCCCTCCCCCCCCCAACTTTGTGAGAATTAAGTTGGTTAACTACTTGAATTGCTTATTGGTGGATTTATCTTGAGTCTACATATTCCCTTGGGTTCGACTCTAACCTTAGTTAGGTTTTATATCTTGATAACAACTGCTTTATCTTCTAACATAGAGGTGTAACTTGGGAGACATCAAAGATTTTGGTGCTGTTGCCGGGAATATGGCCAGACTTAGTTGAATTCACTAGTAATAGTAATTCGAGTGTTAATCCTTAGTTCCCTTTGTTTTATTTTTGTTTTTGTTTTTGTTTCTTTACACCGTATACGAGTAATGTATGCCCAATACTAGGAGTCAAGGTAATTCCTTAACTCCATTTGATCCAGAGATCCGACGAATTGTAAGAAGAATGGCCTAAGAAAATGCCAATAATGCAGTTAATGCAACTTTGAATTGGGGTAATACTGATGATGGTAGGAATGAGAACCCACCTCCTTTGGAGGATATTCTACACCTCAGGAGTTCAATGTCAATGCTTACCACTGAAATCAGTGCAGGTTGAACCTCATGTCTCTGGATGTGACGGGAGCTATTATGTTGCCACCATACTGCAGACACAAAGTTCACAATCTCTAGTAGGTTACTTCAGATGCTGCACAACCGTGAATTATTTGCGGGCTTACCATCAGAGGATCCATATAGCCACTTGCACAATGTGGCATTTGTTTGTAAGAGTGTGATGGGGACACAAAATCTGTCTATGGATATTGTGGGACTTCGTGTCTTCCCATTGTCTCTCACAAATAATGCTGCATTATGGCTATTTGAACTCCGGCAGAGTTCAATCGCTAGTTGGGCAGATCTGCAGAAGGCCTTTTTGGAGACGTACTTCCCTAGATCGAAGAAGCTCAAGTTGAAGGATCAGATCAATAACGTTTAGTAACTTCCTGGTGATTCAATAAGCACTACTTGGGAGAGGTTTACTAAATGTCTAATGACTGTTCCTGACGACAAGATAGTTGATGATTCCTTGGTTGACATCTTCAACCGTGCCCTTGATGAGAACAGTCAGGCTTGTGCTGACACTATCATGGGGGGCATGTTTCTACATCAACCATTTGCAAAGATTGTTGAGTGTATGGAGCAAGTGGTCAAGACGAATCATGCATGGGTAAGCGGGATAGAACTTACATGAAGAGTTTATGTGTTGTTAGTGTGGGTTCAGAGCAAGCCGAAATTAATGAAGAGATTATGTAACAACTTGCTCATCTTGGCACAAGCATGGATGTGGTGGTCAAACAAATTCAAGAGAGAGAGTGGTTCACCAACCTCCATGTGCACCCATGTATAAGGAACCATACTATGAGGAAGACCCGCGCTTTGTGAATGATTAGATGGGGGGTTTCCGGACCAACGCCAAAGGGTCCAATTAGGACTATTGGCGCCAAGGTCAAGGAAACCAAGGTCGGAACTATCGTAGGGATAGAGCTTTCAGAGACAACCAGGGTGGTTACTATGATAGGAACAGGGGTCCAGACACTGATTGCAGTCACATAGAAGGTTTTAGAAATGGTCATTATGTGCCACCGCACAACCATGACATGGGTATAGGCAATTCCAGAATTGAGGAGATGTTAGATCATTTGTTGAAGAAGGCAGAGACACAAGATGAAACTCTAAGGGGAATGAAATCAGATATTTCAAGCATAAATCAGCAAATAGAGTCTCATTTTCTAGCTATTAAATAGCTTGAGCAACAATTTGGTCAAGTGTCAACTCAGTTGAATCAGCATTAGAAAGGTACATTGCCTAGTAACATAATGCAGAATCCTAAGAATGAGGAGCAATATATGGCGGTTACTACTAGAGGTGGCAAGAGCACTATTGATCCTCATATGCCGGTTGATGAGGAAGATGTTCATGAGAAGATGGTTGCAACAAAGGATGTGGATGAAGGAGATGATCATGATAAGAATGGGGTGAGTGAAGCAGCTAAAGCGCCACAGAAGTTTAAGCCTGTCCCTAGGCCTCCTCCTCTTTTCCCTCAAATAATCAAAAAGAGGGAGGAGGAAAGCAAGTTCAAAAACTCTCTCTATGCTTAACCAGCTATCTATCAACATCTCTCTCATTGAGGCTTTGCAGAAAATAATGGGCTATGCCAATTATATGAAGGACTTGATCACCAAATAGCGCAGTATGAGTTAGGAGCTTTCTCAAAAGCTTCAACATTGCAGTGTTATTACTACGAAGTCATTAGCTTAGAAGCATGAGGATCGAGGTGATTTCACTATACCTTGCAGAATAGGTGATGTGGAGTTCGCAAGGGCACTATGTGATTTAGGTGCTAGTATCAATTTGATGCCCCTTACGGTCTACAAGAAGCTTGAATTGGGAGCCCCTACTCCTACTAGTATGCGGTTGTTAATGGTGGATCAAACGGCGAAGAAGCCTTTGGGGATACTCTATGATGTGTTGGTTAAAGTGGAGAAATTCATATTCCCTATAGATTTTGTAATTCTTGATTGTGAGGTTGACTTCGACGTCCCACTCATCTTTGGAAGACCATTCCTAGACACAGGGCGAGCTCTAGTAGATATGGAAATTAGTCAACTCAGGTTTAGATTGAATGATGAAGAGGTTGTCTTCAGCATCCGCCAGTCCATGAAGTATCCAGATGAGCTCAAGAGTGAAGTTTAGGCAATTGGTGAAATTTGAGTAACCAATTTGCCTAAGTCATGCTGCGATAATAAATCGGGCGCTGCTCGGGAGGTAATCGAAGGTTTTTGATGTTATTGCATAGTTATAGGTTTTTTTTTTGGATTCATAGGTAGTTGTTTTGTCTTGTTTTCCTTGCAATTTATGACATTGGGTTGGTTGCATATTGGGTAATTGTGTATTTCATAAAGATTATGCAGGTCCAGGACTAAGTCAGCAAATTTGGCTGAGAAAAGCATTACGAGTAATAAAGTAGTCTACGACTCGTACCCCATCTCACGGAAAATTTAAATAAGCAGAAAAATTATGCACTTCAATCTATGAGCCAACTTTTTTATTCGTAGATTAAACTACGAGTCATGAAATGGGGTTCGTGGACATCAAGTAAGTTTTTGAAATTTTGCTTAGTGTTGAGGGTTCTACGAAACAATGACTTACGACTCGTAGATTCATCTACGATACGTAATTGGGGTTTTGTAGACCCAGGCCCAGTAATTTAATCAGCTATCCCGGTTAAAGTATATAAAGAGGGTCAGATTATTTTGACCCCTATTTGATCTAAATTTACCAAACCTATCCAAGCTTTCCCTTTCCTTCTAATTTTCGACCATCTGCACTCAATTTTTCAGCGAGATTTCCGACTACCCTAGGGTTTGTGCTTATTCACCACCTCTCTTATCTTCAAGTTAATCTCCACTTTCAATAAGTTCTCGGTTTAATTTTGATCCTTAACTTGCCTTGTTTTTAATTGATTGGTCTATTAATTATGATAGGTTTGGTGTTTAGACGTGTAACCTTTGTGTGAGTTTGACTTGTGATTATATGAAAAAGGGTTTCCCTTGGTTTAATTGATAAAATAAATTCGGAATTAGGTATTGTGGACTCGTGATTGTTAATTGTTGTACCCATTGAATTAACCACCTTGTTTATTATTGAATGATTTTAAATGGTTTGTGCTTGATAAATTGACGGTTGTTAGCATGGGTACATGATTTTGTGTAAGTCCAATAGGAATGGTTGGAACCATAGGTTTATTTATGTTTAATCATTTTCGATGGGTGAATACATGTTGAAATTGTTAGGGTTAGGATTGTATGATTGAAATCGTGTGAATACTTGTATTGTTTCTTCGATGCTGGTAGATTTAATTATTGAAAATGTCTTTTGGGTTCCGTGTGATGGACTTAGAAACTCAGGTAACTGAGATTCTGGTCCATGAGTGTCTTTTACGACCCGTAGAACTACAGAAACTTGATTTTCTGAGTTTCCATCAGATGAGACCTTCTACGAGTCGTAGAACAATTTATGACTCGTAGATAGGTCTCGTAGATCCGTGCCTGTCTTTAATTATTCACTGAGTTCTTTATGACCCCAGTCTATAACTCATAAGTCACTTTACGAGTTGTACCTGGTCTCATAGACTTTTCCAGTGACAAAAAATATTCTTAATCACTGGTCTATGAGAGTACTTTATGACTCGTAGTGTTCACTACGACTTGTAAAAGGGCTTTCGTAGAGCCTTTTTGCAACTGACTTAGATAACTTTTTGCATACCATTTCTCGATTCTTGGGGTTAACCATGATACGTTTATGTCTATGTTTCAGTATTATGGCCCCAAAAGGTAGACGTGCTGAGAGTGAGGCTCTGAGGAGAAAGCTCAGGGATAAGCCTTCAGATGATGAGCATTCCAGTGAGGAACAGTCCCCTCAGCTGAGTGGCTCATTAGAGATACTTGATGCCTGGCCAGACCCAGCAACTTCTGTACCACAGACCAAAGCAGGCATAGTCCTTCCCAGTCTGAAAAGAAAGGTAGTGATGATAATGGGAGCGACATGCCACAGATGACTCCATCAGGTGAGGAGTCTAGTTTTGAGGAGGACTCTGAGGACATAGGAGATGTTGAGTCCTCTGTCGCACCATCTTCATCATCAACACCATATGCCAATGCCAACTGGTAATGCGTTGTGGGCATAGATGAGATCTTCAGAGAGAGCATGCAGCCTAAAAAGTAGGGCAAGCCTACCTGTTCTATCTATGAGGAGCCCAGGGTGATAGCAAATGGACTTAGCCGTGTCCCCGATTTATAAGATACGATGACTCGTTATGCGCTCAAGTAGGTGATAGAGTCTCTTGGTTAGTACTCCCTGATTTTGGTGAGGGAGCTCTACGCATCCTACGTAACCACCCTCCAGTGTTCTTTTCCCAAAGGGAAGAAACCTCTCACTCAGCCTAGGTTGATAGAGACACTAGTGAGAAGTCGGCGGGTCGACATTTCAGAGGAGACCATTTGTATATGTTTTTTTGGTCCTGAGTATTGTGCCCCTAGATCTATAACAGAGTTTGACTATAGGTTGGGGCAGGCCAGGAACTTGTTGATTATGAAGGATTCTAAGTATCAGACCAAACTTTTGAGATGGATGGCCAGTCATATTACAGAACAAGGTCCGGAACCTGCTTGGGTTACCACCCAGCACACTTTGGAGCCCAGCCTAATCAAGGCTGATGAGAACTCGGTGGTACTCCGGCGAGCACAACCTCCACCTCCGCAAGAGATGCTCTCCCCGGCGCCACCACCTGAGGGTTCTAAGAGAAACACCACCATTGTTACTACTACTGTGGAGGAAAGGCCCCCGCAGCATAGTGCAGTAGATGAGATGGGTCTTGCTACTACTGCTACCCCACCAGAGGCCTCTACTTTACAGCCTCCTACAGTGGGCATGGACTATGTGTCCACCGCTTCTATTTAGGCCATGGTGCGGAGATTATCACATGTTGAGTACTAATTAACTCAGCTCTTTCAGCAGATTAGGCCATGGGTCCGACAGACTATTTCAGACTCGGAGGAGCGAAGCCGGGCATTCACTATTTCTACTATTCAAGATTGTATTCCTGCGGTGGATGCTTGCATCGATGTCTGCGAAGGAGAGTTTAGAAGAGATTAGCCGAGGCGTGAGCTTCAAATTCGTCAACCCTGCAGTCGGAGATCCAGCAGCTCCAGGCTGATATGACAGTATCACTAGCGGTACCAGTTATACTACCAGAGACGACATATCCGATGCCTATGTTGGATTTATTTGCCTCTGAGAAGCCTACAGAGACTTCCCTTGGGAAAAGACCTTGCAAGGATGAGGATCCGCAGGCCAGACATGTACGTGTGAGGAGAGTAGAGGAGGAGGATCCCAAGTGTGCTTTGAGGGAGTCGAGGCGTAAAACGGAGATCAGAAAAGGTCGAGAGGAGAATCAGTTGATGGGTATTGGCCCCTTTGGATAGAGTACCATTGTTGAGGAGACTACCCCGCAGGGAGAGGATGGCTAGACTCAGCCACAGACTGACGCTTAGGCCCCTAGGTATGGTTTTTGACCCCTTATATTCTGATTTTGCTTGATTTTGTGCATTGGGGACAATGCACATCTTTTTCGATGAGGTGTGGGTAGTTATAAGCCTCAATGAAGTTGGAGTAGCTTATGGTCCATAACTACCCTAATTTTTTATCCTGAGGTTTTCTTGCATGTGTTCTTTTTCCTCGTGGATAATTAATTTTTGTTAAACTGACACGTTAGGATGTTTAGATAATATGCCTAACATATAGTACTAATCGTATGGCATATAGCATGTTTTTATGTTTTGTTTTGAAAAATAGTACCCACCAAAATTTTTTATTAGTATTTAGATGGCAACCATGCATGTCTAGGTGTTTGGCAATATTCGTTCTGATAAGTGAGGGTAAATTGAGATAAGAAGCATGATCTGTGAGTCTTTTGTTGATAATGTTTGCAATGCCATGGGGTGTGAGCTTATTTTGCTAGATTCATGTGTTTTGTGCTAATTCAGAACTTGTGTTGTTACTCTAAGTTAATTGAATGGATTAGGAAAGAATCTTAGGCCTTTATTCTTAAATAGTCCACTTTAGCTTAAAATAACCAACCAAATGATGATATATCCCTTGTTCCAAATATTTGAGTCCTACATACCAATTCTTTCAAAACACCTAATTAGCCTAGCCTTGTCTTGTGGAAAATCCTGAAATTGGCCCTAGTCTTTCCTTGAGCATTGTGAACCTTGACTGAGGCAAAAAACCTAAGTTGAGGGTGGCTACCAAAAGTGGCCCTGGTTAGGAAAAGATATATTGTGCACTTCAATACAGGCTAAAAGCCTAAGTTGACGGTGATTGGTATAAGCGTAAAAGCACAAAAATAAGGAGGAGAGTTAGGAATGGGGAGAAAAAGAAGAAAAATCATGTACCGAGTACAAGAAAAAGAAAAGATGTCTTAGATTGAGCTATAAAGCAAAAAAGAAGCATAAAAACAAGGCACAAAAGCTGAAAAATGAGAAGAAAGCACCCGAAAAAGCTTGAATAAGGAAAAAGGGAGAATAAGGTGAAAATAATAGTATTGGTGAGGCAAGAGAGTAGAAAAATGCATTTTCAAAGAGAGTCATTAGTCACTATTTACCTAAAATACCACACCAAAGCCTCTTGAGCCTACGTTACAAGCCTAAAAAGTCCAAAAGTGATCCTAGTTCAATTAGGTGAAGGTTTGAGTCATAAGTATAGGGGCAAGCCTATGGTATTAGTCATTATGCATGAATATCTTTGTGAGAGTGAGTGTTTTTCCACAATCCCAAGGTTAAAACATGAAATCATCATTGACTGTCAAATAAGGGACTTCTTTCGGTGAGGGCACTTGCATTGCATTACTAGCATTTGACTTGTTCAGTGATTGTGAACTGTTGATAGCCCCTTGCTTGTCATAGTTGTGTTGTCACGTGCACTAGTTTGCATTGGTTTGCTAAATAGCTATCTGATACTATTTTGAAAAGCTGGTGTGAGTATCTTAGTTTGAGATGTATATGATGTATGCCATTGAGTTGAGTTCTGTGTATTACTGTATTGTCTATATATATTGAGTCATTGCTTAAAGATAAGCAATAATTTTAAATTGAGGGTGTTGATGTGTTGTCAAAATACAATACATTAGATGCTTAAAACTAAGGATTTTGTGTGTTCTCAATGCGATATGTGTGGGTTTTATGTGCTTTTGTGTTTAGATTTGTAGGAAGACAGGTTGGCCATGATTTGGGGCAAAATTGCAGAAGATTATTAGTTTTGCGAGACTCTCTACGAATCATAGAGCAATCTCTGAGTCGTAGACGCAGTTTCTTGACAAATTCCAGTGAAGAACGAAATCTAAAGGTTAGCTTAACGAGACCAGCATACGAGTCATAAAGTATTCTACGAGTCGTATTGATGGGTGTTGTGAAGATTTCCAGTGAGGGACAAGTTGATGAAGCTGAAACCTATGAACATGCATCATGAGTCATATATTAGTGTACGAGTCGTGAAGTTGTGTCGTAGAAGAGAAGTACACAATCTCAGGAGCTGACTACGAGACCCCAACTACGACTCGTAGATTATAATACGAGTCATAGAGACCTTTCGTAGTGTCCGCTGACCAATTTTTTTATTTTATTTAGGACTTAATTGTAATTATTATAAATATTTCTTTTAGGTTATTGTACAAGAGAGGATGTCATTATTCAGTATTTTAGGGTTTGTACTTGGAGAACCCAATACTTGAGAGAGAAGATAGTGAGAAAACACTTGTGGGTAAATTTAATCTTGAAGCTTGCGATTCTCATTCTTCTTAGATTGGCTTGATCTTAATTCAATTGGGTAAGTGTTTAGTTATGTTTTCTCAATTCATAATTTCTTCATCTACCCATAGCATGAGTAGTTAGATCCACAACTAGGGTTTTGGGAATCATGAAGAACTAACTTAGTAAACCTGGGTAATTTGCAATTCTTGGAATGAGTATATGAATGTATTAATCAATTCTCTTCGTTTTGCATGTTTTCTAATGGTGGCCAACATTAGAACCCGCCTATGTTACTGAGTGGAACAAGGTAGTAATGAATAGGCAAAGAGATTGATTAACAGGATTCGATGATGTGTTCTCGTCTAATCAACCAAACTGGGCCAAGGGGAGGTTGACTTGGACTTATAGGTAATGGGTTATATTGCACAATACGCAGATGGGCCAAGTCACATAGTGAAATTCCCCTCTCACACCAATAGGCTTGGTGAACTTAAATTACCATCTTGCATGGCATACACTAGTCAAGAGTTGGATTATCCGGTGATACTAAGTTGGGGAATCATAGGAACACGATACCCTAGCTGCTCTCTATTATTGATTGTCTCTTGTGATAGTTAGTTTAGTTTACTTTCTTATTGATTATTGCAAACCCCCCTCCCCCCTCGAGGAATTGAGTTGGTTAACTACTTGAATTGCTTATTGGTGAATTTGTCTTGAGTCTACGTATTCCCTTAGGTTAGACCCTAACCTTGGTTAGGTTTTATATCTTGACAACAACTGATTTATCCTCTAAAATAGAGGTGTAACTTGGGCACATCAATCGTCGAGGACACGTTTGGCCTAAGAAGTCTCGGCAAAACCCCTAAAATCTTAGCCATTGAATCCATAGTTATGGACTTCAACTGAAACCCTAAAAGGTTTCTAGCTATTACATCCATTCCATACTCCAATCACTTCGGTTAAAGTAATAATTGGAGATCTAAATTAAACCCTCGGTTTGAAACCTTGAAATTATAGATTAAACATATGAATAGATATAGATTCACTTAAACCAACAACAAATAAGTCAAAATATCAAAAATTCAATAAATAAATCAAGAACTCATATCATTAGCACACCTCCAACATGGGGGTTTTAGCCACTCATGCTAGAAATTAAAAGTTCAATACCAAAAATAGCAGCTGAAGTCATGGGTAACAAGATTGAATAGAGAAAAGTTGATTAACACCAGTAGACCTTCTCAAGTTTTTCTTCCCCAATGCCTAAAAATCCTATCAACCCTTTGTACTCCAAAGAAGGAATGTTCTATGTCCTGCTACTCTCTCCATAAGACTAAGAAGAATGATGTGTACAATGTCCTTTCTAATTTTCTTAAATAGTCCGTGCAAAAGTATAAGAGTTTGTGTTATGAATTGCTATTCAGTGGGCAAGGCCAGCCATCGCCGAGCACTCCGACGATACGATGAATGTGCACTTGACCGCTTTCTTCTACATCCTCTTAAGACTTGTTCCTCTGCAATATTGGGCGATGATTCTTCACTTCACCAATGCAGTTTAGCGATTCGCCGAAGTTCCTATCTCATTGCCTTCTTGTCATGGTTTTAGGGCTTTAAGTACTACAACTTTAGGCGGTCTCTTAAGCCATTCGGCAGTACGTCGAATATGTTTGGCAATGTTAATTTTGACCACCTTCCTGAATTGGGCTAGAACCTTGCTTGCTGCAATGTTGGGCGGTCTCTCTGAGTGTTTGACAGATTGCCAAATATGTAGGCAATACCCCTTTTCTCCGCCTTTTTGACACCTTTGCTTCTTTTTCAAGATTTGTCAAGTATTATCCATTTGTGCATTTTTAATTCCATTTCGTGACTAACACATGCATATTAGTTAAAGATTGGAAATAATAGCACACTAAGGACAATATTTCTTCACAAACTAGCTCCAAAATGAGTTCGAAATATGGACTCATCATTGACATAACTATAACTGATCATGCTCACCCAGTAATAATTGGTATAAAGAATTAGAAATTAGTGTGTACTAAATTCTCTATTGTGATGAAGTTACCTATGTTACTGTATTTGCAATGTGATGATGTTTTACTTATTATACTACATGATGGGTGTTGGTTACATTTCAACTAATCAGGTATGAGGCTTTGCGGGGTCAATGAGAGTAGTTAAGGTCTCGTTGAGTAGAATCTAGAAACTTAGAGTTAGGTATGGTTAGTGTTAGTGCACTAAGCACGGAAGGGCAAAAACTTGAGTTTTGTTAATGAGTGAGCTGCCTTGGAAAGAGGAATCCATTATGTTTAGGACATCATAACAGAGAGGTCCCGCCTTGGCGGTCCAAAAAGGATAGAAGAAAAGGAAGTCTTAAACCATCTTAATGGATCCATCTTGATAACGAGTTATTAAATACTCTAGAACAGGCGGTATCGATATGGATATAACTAAAGGGAAGAATGAATAGACAGAGTTAGTGATTAGGGGTTGTCAAGAATTTTATGATGAGGAATAGAGAGGTTTTAGGCATTGACTGGTGTTAGAATATGTGGCTACAATTTTGGTGTTGAATGTTCTTATTGTAGTACTTGTATGATGTGGTGGGCTCTGGGTTGACTGATTATGCCCACCAGTATATGTTGTCTATACTGATACTATTTTTGCTTCTTTTATCTTCCACATGATCTTATAAGTTGGAAATGAAGAGTTCTCCTATCTAAGTGTAGAGTAGGTGCCTGCACTGCCCGATAGGTTGGAACGTGATATATTTTTATATATCTATGTATAGCATGATACTATTCTTGTGATTGACCATGTTATCACTTGTGAGTTGTGGCTAGTGACTCTAAATTGTGATTTGTGAAAGATATTTGTATTGTGTATTTACGAACTACTAGGTTAGGCTGATTTTCTGTGTATTTTGTAGTTATGCAGGTTCGGTTGAGACGAAAGAAGTTCATGTATAACTCATTTTCTCAGGTAGTTTCTAACTCATTTTCTCATGTTTGGTTGATGAGTGAAAAATATTTTATATTGTTTGGTTAGTAAATGAAAATATTTTTTAGTATTTTTGGCTAGACAATCGAAAATATTTTTTAGAAAAATAGTTTCTAACATGAAAATCAACCCCAATAATTGATTCGGGGTTTGACCTCAACACCTGATATGAGACTCAACACAACTTCCGACCAAAGATTTGACTACTACATTTAGATTGGACCCTAGCTTTCGAACTAGAATCTGACCACACCTGACTTTGGACTTAACTTTCAAATA
>JAPFFP010034142.1:0-15429 GCA_026153255.1 Solanum medicagineum | reverse complement strand
CTAAAATCACCTTTTGGAGGGGAAGGGTGGATTGTTAGTGTGGACGATTTAGAAGATATAATCGGAGTACATGTATGATTAGATTCTATTTGTATATTTGGTGGAATCTGGCATATCTTAACAAAACCCTTCGCATGGGCTCGACGTGCACTTGTATGGTCTAGAGAGGCTTCAAGTGGAATCTCTTCATTCCATGATTGGATGAAATATCTTGAATTTTATGTTGAATTGCTAGGTGTATGTACATGTATCAATCAAGTGAATTTTGTTCTGGTTGGATCAATTCAATAAAAGAAAAAAGCAATTCAACTCGAAGGAGAGAAGTGAAACTACCTCAAAAAGCGCCCCAAAATGTCCCTCGAAAATACCCATAATGTAATTTCCTTATATCTCAAAATTTGTGCGTGATATCGAAAATCTGACTTCATGTTCGTAATCAGGGAACAAAATTGAGTTAGAAATACATATAATCTTGATTTTAGGCAACCCTATAAAAATTTGATTTTCCAACATTTACGAAAAACACAATTGATACGTGCCCTTAGCGCGATGCGGCAGGGCACAGACTAGTACATTTTGTTGAATATTTTTTTAATTTCGGTCAAGGCCTTGGGGACTTGGTCTTAAGCCAATCTATGCATAAAAGCACCTATACTTAGTCATTTTTCAAACCTATATCATTCAATACATTCCCCAAAACCCTCTCTAACACTTAGATAAATCTTTCGTCCAAAGTCAAGGATTGTAAACTCATTCCGGATCTTAAGAAATTCATTCAAGTTTCAACTTTTCATTCAAATCTTCATCAAGGGAATCGTCGGGTTTGAGGTATGTGGGTTTCAACCATTGGGTCCTTTCACCCATGGTGCCCAACCTTCCATTTCATATAAAATGCATGTTTTCAAGTTGATTTACTTATGGGTATTACTTATTATGGATTATGACTATAAACTGCATTAGGATTTTATGAAATTTTGTTCAATTGTGCGTGTTTGAGTCATAAATCTAAGATGTATTGTAAAATTTGATAAGGGTTTTGATGAATCTTGTTAGAGGATGTTACCAAGTGTTGGTCGGTAGATTTACATTGGTTTTTCTCACATTATTTCACTCTTGAATTACATGATTTTGTAATAGCATTACACACTCGCAAAGTGTTTGATAAAATGTCTTTTTAAGGATTCTTAAAGTTTTGATGATCTATTAGTTGATTTACGTGTCAAGTGACTTTATGATGATCTTGGGCTTTCTAAAAATGTGCTTAATTCATGAGAATGTTGATGATATTATAAAGCCTGATTATACCCTTTTCTTAAAGGTTTTACCTCTTGTGAGCCTTTGATGTTGATGTTAATGCAAGGGTAATGTTTGATGTTGATCTAATCTAGTTTTAAAGTTAGGCTCATTTTTAGAGGTCACAGATGTTTTAGAGCTACTTGTGTCATGTTTCTATATTTCTTACAAATTATTAAAGTTATGATTACTTTATATATTCCGTGGGATTAGATTTGGCACCGATGGATTGAGGGAATGCTCTCTTTCTTTGAACTATGTGCCACCATAGGATGAGGTTTTACCATTGGTTTACTAGAGGATCCATTTAGTACACTTTCTCTTGAGGTTCTTGATGAAATTGGGTTATCTTCCCATAAGGTGAAGTTGTTAATGAAATACTTTACTAAATTGGGTCATGTTCGCATAAAGAAGGTTACTTCATACGAAATTAGGACATGTTTCCATAAGTTTGAATTATGGTTTACCTTGGCAAGTAGAATGCCTCTTTACCGGTGAGTGGTAATCATCGGGATTCCAAGATGTAGCTCGCTTGGTCTTATTCTATGTCAGTTTAGGTCTCTTCCCACACTTATATATTATCTTCTATAAAACATGAATGATTTGAAAAGCATATTTTACTTTAAACATTGATCATACATGTCATATTGTTATTATGTTATCCATTGCTTACAATTATGCATTTTTATTATGTTGCCTACCTCTTGTTGCATTGCATCCTACATATTTAGTACATCCAAATGTACTAACGCATACTCTATGCCTACATGATGTTACCATGTAGGAACCGAAGCTCCATTCGACTATCCTCCTCCACATGGCTAGTTTGACATCATGAAGATAAGATTGTTGAATCCTCAAGTTTGAGGACATTATCTACTTTCTCTTGTTATTTCTAAAACTTCTTTATGTTTGTATTAGACATTATGAGGGTGAGCCCAGGATGTGTTTGGCCTTCTCTCCATTCTAAGTCAAGAGGTATTGTTGGAATAGTACGATGTATCTATGCTAAGGGCTTGACTCTTTATGTTAATATGATATCAAAGATTTCCCTTAGTTCCTTTATTCCAATTTTGACTCTCTTGTTGTTATTTAATAGCTTCCGCGACCAAGGATGTCTGTATGATATGCTAAGAGGCTTGTTTGGGTTCTCCTCGGGTTCCCCATTCCCCATGTAACACCCAGGCCCTAGTTTGGGTCTTGACAAACTTGGTATCAACACACTAGATTGTTACTGGTCCTCGGAATCAACACATTGCGCCGATTAGAGTCTTATTCATGGTTGTGAAGCATGCCACAACTATGAATAGGAGGCTATGAGACATTTCAAGAAATGCTTCCTTTGTTCATGGTCTATGTCGTGCATAGAAGTTAAGGTAAGGTTTTCCCCTTACGAATGTTCTTTGCTATTCTAGATCATGCCAATTCCAAGAGGAAGAAGAGCCCATTCACCCGAGGAGCAACTGACTCCTCCAGCTACTCAAGCTCCTCATGTTGGAGGAGTGATTCATGAAGAATTCGGAGATGTTCTTACCATGTCATCTCATGTCGTGACTAATCAAATTAACCAAAGGGCCCAAGATCCTCATGTTTCTACACCGGCTTCAAGGGTGACAGACTTTACTAAGATGAATTCATCGGAGTTCCATGGGTCTAAGGTGGATGAGGACCCTCAAGAATTTATTGATGAGGTGTACAAGGTGTTGGATATTATGAGGGTTATATCTGAGGAGAACTCAGAGTTAGCGGCCTACCAACTCATGGGGGTGGCTCAAATATGGTTTACCCAATGAAAAGAGGAGAAGGGGAACAACAATGTCATCATTTGGGAAGAGTTTAAAACGGCATTTCTGAACCAGTTCTTTCCCCTTGAGCTAAGGAAGGTCAAGATGATGGAATTTATGAATCTAATGTAAGGATCTATGAGTGTAAGGAAGTACGCCCTCAAGTTCAATCAACTCTCTATGTATGCCCCATAATCAGTGGCCGAGCCGAGGTCTAGGATGAATAAATTTGTGATGGGGTGTCCGACTTGATTAATGAGGACTATCGTGCCGCCACGTCAATAAGTGATATGGATTTATCCCATCTCATGAATTATGCCGAACAACTAGAGGGTGAAAATCTTAGAAAGAGAAGGATTGGTGAGGCTAAGAGGGCTCGTTTTGAAGGTGATTTTGGAAATTCCAAGGGTGGCCGGTTTCCTTAAGGCCACAAGTTCCAAGGGAAAGAGTTATCCAATGCTTCCAATGAGGGGTTTTCTAATGGTGGGGTGACAAATCAAAGATTCCAAGGAGGTGACGAGGGGGTGGCAAAGCCTAGATGTCAAAAGTGTGGGAAAGGCCATGGAGACCCATGTTTAAAGTAGTCTAATGCATGCATTGATTGTAATGGATTTAGGCACAAAGTTAGTGGTTGTCCTCATGCTCAACCCCAAGGTCGAGGTGATGGTCCTCAAGGCCAAGGTGCTAATATGGGTGAAGGAGGAAGGGAAGGTCATTAATGTGGTTCCCCAAGGCACAATTGATTTTATTCTCTTCAAGTGAGGCAATGAGGGGATAAGGCACTTGATGTTGCTACCAATATGTTTATGTTTCCTTTAACTAAGATAGCTATGGATTGATCGGTCAGGGTGCCACTATTTCTTTTGTTACTAGTGTGCTACATGTATGTCCCGGGTGATTAGGTTGGATATGAGGTTGGGTGAAGTTAAGAATGGTGGTGTTGTTGTTTAGATGGTTCTGAATCTTCTTTTGATGAGGAGGTCTAGTTAAGCAAGGCATTGATTCCGCCTTAATAGAGTTGGATGTTTCAGTGAGGGATGGTAAAGTGGAGGTTTTTTCCCAAGGGGGAGATGGTGTCTTTTGGTTCCAAGGATGACTATATGTGTTTAAGGTTGGCAAATGGGTTAAGATTTGTAGGTTCGTATAAGGTTTGGAAGAGAAATTTATAAGGATGAAAAATGATTGGAGTTGCCTATGGATATGAGTATGGTTCGTCCTATTTTCCCTATGTCTATGCTAAAGTGGTGTGTGGTGACCCAATTGATATAGTGAATTTGGAGGTGTGTGGGTGTGACGAAGGATAATTTGACTTACGAGGAGGTTCCAGTGGAAATCTTGGGGTAGACAAGTGAGAAGGTTGAGACACAAGGAATAACTTCCGTCAAGGTTCTTTGGAGGAATCCACAAGATGAAGGAGTCACTAGGGAAGCCTAAGCGATCATAAAGGAGCGATATTCGTACATCCTTCACTCTATTCAAGCCTAAGATAACAACTAAGTCCTTCATGTGATTCCAAGTCTTAAGTGTCAGCCCTCATTTCATTTGCATACATTCATTGATAATATTAACATGTTCACAGTGATTTTGACACTTATGTTGACATTTTCGAAATGATGTTTGAGTGCATTATTGCATTTTGTGTGGGATGAAATCGTCTTGATTACTCCTCTTATATGCGTTTCTTTGACATTTGGGGACGAATGTTCCCAAGGGGGAGATATTTAAACGACCCCCAAGAGTGCCCAATAATGTGCCTTGGAAATGCCCATAATCATTATTTCCTTATATCTCAAAATCCATGTGTGATATCAAAAATCCAAATTCACATTCATGATCTGGGGGCAAAATTGAGTGGCAATGGGTATAACCCCAATTTTATAGCAACCGTATCAAAATTTTGATTTTCCGAATTTTCAAAAAACAAAACGGATTCGCTCCTATGGCGCGACGCGGCCAGGGCGTGGACCAGTACATTTTGTTGACTGTTTTCTTTATTTTGATCCAAGGCCTTGGGGTCTTGGGCCTAAGCGTTCCTATGCGTAAAAACACCCATACTTAGTCATTTTTCAACCCCATATCACTCAAGACATTCGCTAAAACCCTCCCTAACACTTAGAAAAATATTTCATCAAAAATCAAGAGTTCCAAACTTATTTCGAATCTCAAGAAATTCATTGAAGCTTCAATTTTTCATTCAAATCTTCATCAAGGGAATCTCCAAGTTTAAGGTATGTGGGTTTCAACCATCAGGTCCTTTTACCCATGGTTCCCAACCTTCCTTTCCATATAAAATGTATGTTTTCAAGTTGATTTACTTATTATGTATTATGACTATACACTACATTGGGGTTTTATAAAATGCTGTTCAACTATGCATGTTTGAGTTATAAATCTAAGATCTATTATGAAATTTGATGAGGGGTTTTCATGTATTTTGTTAAGGGATATTACTAAGTGTTGGTGGGTGGATTTACATTGGTTTTTCTCATATGACTTCACTCTTGAATTGTATGATTTGGTACTAGCATTACACACCTGTCAAGTGTTTGATAAAATAATTTTCTAAGGATTCTTAAAGTTTTGATGATCTATTGGTTGATTTATCTGTCAAGTGACTTTATGATAACTTTGGGCTTTCTAAAGATATGTTTAATTCATGGAAATTGTCACGACCCAAGCCTAGCGCCTAGACGTGACACAGTGAACGGAGAACCCGAAGGGATCCCAAACAAGCCTCTTAGCATATCATTACACATCTGTGGTCGTGGAAGAAATAAAACAACAACAAGTGATAGTAAAAGAGGGAATAGTGGGCTAAGGGACATCCTCGAAACATATTAATGTTCCACGTAAAGACCGCAAAAAGTGCGAAAAAATGTGCTTCAAAATGCTCAAAATTTTAATTTTCATACATCTCAAAATTCAATTTGTTTTTTCAAAAATTCGACATCATATTCTTATTCAGGGGGTCAAAATTAGGGGGGAAAAGGTCTAACCCCGATTTAAGAGCAAAAAATTTAGCACTTACGAAATTTCAAGAGAAGCGACGCGCCTCCCTGTTAAACTGGTGCCTGTTTTTTTTTAGTTCATCCAAAATATTCTTAAGTGTTGGGCCCAAGTATTCTCAAATGTGTTTTTATCTATATATAGCCAAATTTTACCCTTATATTATCCTAAACATTTCCCAATACTCCCCAAAACACCTAGCCATATTTTCACTCCAAAATTCAAGCCTCAAAATCCTCATTCAGAACTAAGGATTACCATCAAGCTTCAAACCTCCATTTTCAATGTTCACCAAGAGCTTTTCCAAAGCTAAGATATATAGGTTTTAGCCATTGGGTTCTTCCACCAATGATATCCTAATTTCCTTTTTACTTAATTTGCATGATATAAAGTTGATTTTGCATGTTGGTCTTGATATTAAGGAATTTGCTGCACAGTGATTTGAGTTCATGAAAGTATGGTTGTTTTAGCTTGTTTTGATCTCTAAATCTTGAATCTAATGTTGGATTTGATGAGGGGTTTTGATGTGAATATCTTGGTGGTGCTGCAAGGTATTGATTGATGGTTTTACAACAGATTTTCTTGCATGATTTTATTTTCAAATTGCATGGTCTTTTACCCCCATTACACCCCCAAGTGTTTGATAAAATGTCTGGCTAGAGTTTCTTATGGAATTGAAGGTCCAAAGTATGAGATATGAATGAATGATGATATGAATGATATTGCATTAGAGCATGCCATATTCGAGGGTTCTAAGAACCCGAATAACCGAGATGGGTGTTTGCACCCATTAATCGAGGTAAATGTTAGTACTTCTCTACCTAGTTTGGGGTTTGTACTCATTAACCAAGTGAAGGGTTAGTACTTCACCACCTTGGTGATGGGGTGGCATTATCACCAACCGATTTGGGGGTTGTACTCATCAACAGATTGAAGGGTTAGTACTCACCACCTAAGTGATGGGGCGACATCATCACTAACCTACCATGGGTTTTGTACTTTTGGAAATCTAATTTGGTCTGTTCTACACATACGATATCCTATATAAACATGAGTAATTTAAGCATGTTTTACTCTAGCATTGATTATACATGCCATATTGCTATATCATGCCTATTTCCCATTGTTATGCTTTTTTATTGTGATTCCTATTTCTTGTTGTATTTCATCCTACATACTTAGTACATTCAAACATTCTAACACATACACTTTCCTACATGATATCACTATGTAGGAACCAGAGCTCAAGTTGATCATCCTCCTCCTCCACGTGGCTAGTTTGGTGCTACTCAAGCTAGTTTATGAGTCCTCCATTTCGGGGACCTTGGTCTATGTTTTTCCTTGCTTTGTATTGAGACACTCTACTTTATGTTCTATTTTGACTATGAGGGTGAGCCCGGTTACCTTGCCTTGGCCTCTGCTCTTATCTATGTATTTAGAGGTGTTTATTGGACAATTTATGTATCTATTATATTAGCTTTGACTCTTTGTCTCTTGATGATGACGTTTTGCAAGCTGTCCCTTAGCCCCTTTGCCCCTTATTCTTACTTTATGTCTTTTACATGTTTCCACGACCAATGATGTGTAATGATAAGTTAAGAGGCTTGAATGGGGTTCTTTCGGGTTCCCCATTCACCGTGTCATGTCTAGGCCGTAGTCTTAGGTTGTGAAAAACTTTGTATCAGAGCATTAGGTTGATAGATCCTCGGAGTCCAACACACCGCATCGATTAGAGTCCTCTTCATGGTTGTGAAATGCTCCATGAATATAAATAGGAGTCTATAAGACGTTTTAGGAAATAATTCCCTTCTTCATGTTCTAAGTCATGCTATAGAGTTGTGATAAGTTTCCCCTCCCCCCCTCAATGATTGTTCTTTGGTATGCTAGATCATGCAAAACACTAGAGGAAGACAGGCCTAAACTCCTGAGGAGCAACCCACCAGTGGTGAGCTCCGGGATACCCTTGCTATGCTTGCCCAAGTGGTGGCCAACCAAGTCAATAAAGGGGCCTAATCCCCTCTTGCTACTACCTCAGGAGCTAGGGTAAGAGACTTCGTGAGCATGAATCCTCCGATTTTCCATGGGTCAAAGGTGGATGAAGATCCACAAGAGTTCATCGATGAGGTATATAAAATCTTAAATATCAAAGGTGTTGGGCAAAATGAAAAGGCAGAGTTGGTAGCATACCAACTCAAAGGAGTAGTCCAAATTTTGTATGAGCAATGGAAGGGGGAGAAGGGAAATGGTTATGTGGTGCTTTGGGAAGAATTCACATTGGCCTTTCTTAATCATTTTTTCCCTCTTTAGTTTAGGGAAGCAAAGCTGGTAGAGTTTATGAACTTAAAACAAGGTGGTGTGAGTGTGAGGGAGCATGCCCTCAAGTTTAATAAACTTTCAAAGTATGTTCCTCACTTGGTGTCCAATCCTAGATCAAGGATGAATAAATTTGCAATGGGGATCTCCAACTTAGTGAGTGAAGAATGTTTGTCCACCTTGCTTATTGGTGATATGAGCTTGTCTCGGTAGATGACTTATACGAGCAAATGTAGGAGGAAAAGTTAAGAAAGAGGACGGGCCATGAGGTCAAGAGGGCCCGTTTTGACGATAAGTTCCAAAAGGATAATAGATTTCATCAAGGCCAAGGGCTTTCTCATGCCACTAATAGAGGGTTTGCCAATGACTTCCCTAGGCCTCAAAGGTGTTGGTTGTGTGGCTCTTATTGATCTGTGTCCAAGATGTGGGAAGATTTTTAATGGCCCGTGTTTGAAGGGTTCTAATGCATGTTTTGGTTGTGGGGAGCTTGGTCACAAGAAGATAGATTGCCCAGGAAATCGTGGCAAAGTTCGGGGTGCAAATACGGTTCCATTAAGTAAAGGTAGTTTTCAAGGTGGTGCCCCAAGGAACAATCGGTTTTATGCTCTATATGGAAGGCAAGGGGTTGGTGAGGTCCCCAATGTTGTTACCAGTGTGTCGAATATCTTTAACTTTGATGTGTATGCTTTGATTGATCCAGGTGCCACCCTTTCCTTTGTTGCCCCCTTTGTTGCTAAAAAGTTCCATGTTGTCCCCAAGTTGTTGCATGAGTCATATGAAGTGTCTAGTCCTATTGGTGCCTCCATTGTTGCTAGGTAAGTTTATAGGAATTGTCCTATTTGTATTTTGCTTAAGTTGTTGCCTTGTGATCGTTTTGAATTAGACATGGTAGACTTTGATGTCATTCTTGGGATGGATTGGTTGCATGCCTACTATTCTTCTATTGATTATAGAATGCTAGGTTCAAGTTTCAATTTCCTAATGAACTCGTCCTTGAATGGGAAACTCAAGATGTCATGGTCAAGGGTAGATTCATTTCATTCATTAAAATCCATAAGTCAATTTCCAGGGGATATTTGTATCATCTTATGAGGATTAAAGATGTGGAATCCATAGGACCTTCCATCCAGTAGGTCCCCGATGTAAATAAGTTTCTAGATGTCTTCCCAAATGACCTCCCCGGTGTCCCTCTCGAAAGGGAGATAGATTTTGGCATATATCTCCTTCCTCATACTCAACCAATCTCCATTACCCCTTATCGTATGGCCCCAGCGAAGTTGAAGGAGTTAAAGGAGAAATTGAAAGATTTGTTGGAAAAGGGATTTATTAGATATAGTCAATCACCCTAGGGTGCTCCGGTGTTGTTTGTGAAGAAGAAGGATGGGTTACTTAGAATGTGTATTGACTACCAGCAACTCAATAGGGTCATTATACAGTATATATATCCTCTTCCAAGAATTAATGACTTGTTTGACCAATTGCAAGGGTATAGCTTTTTCTGTAAGATTTATTTTCGGTCCAGGTATCATCAAGTAACGGTGAGGGAGTGTGATGTTCCCAAGACGTCTTTCCAGACTAGATATGGGCATTATGAGGTTGTTGTGATGTCGTTTAGGTTGACTAACGCACCATCCATCTTCATCGATCTAATGAATAGGGTCTTCAAACCTTACCTTGATTCCTTTGTTGTGGTCTTCCTTGATGATTTATTGATCTATTCACATAGTAGGGAGGAGCATATGAGTCATTTGATGGTTTTGTTGCAAAGGTTGGAGGAGGAGAAATTGTATGCCAAATATGACAAGTGTGAGTTTTGATTGAAGGTAGTTGCATTCTTGGGTCACGTGGTGTGGGGGAATGGTATAAAAGTGGATCCTAAGAAAATCGACGTGATTAGAAATTGGCCTAGACCATTGATCCCATCAGATATTAGGAGCTTTTTGGGCCTTGCGGGTTACTATAGAGAATTTGTGAATGGGTTTTACTCCATTTCTTCCCTTATGACCAAATTGACTCAAAAGAAGGTTAAGTTTGTGCGGATCGATGAATGTGAGAGAAGCTTCCAAACATTGAAAGATAGACTTGTGTCCGCTCCTATATTGTCACTACCGCATGGGCTTGAACGTTTTGTTGTGTATTGTGATGCATCTAGAGTTGGTTTGAGTTGTGTGCTAATGCAAAATGGTAAGGTTATAGCCTATTCTTCTAGACAACTCAAAGTGCACGAAAGGAATTATCGTACACATAAAGTTAGCTGTCATTGTGTTTGCATTAAAGATTTAGCGTCATTATTTGTATGGTGTGCATGTGGATGTCTTCGCCAATCATAAGAGCCTCCAATATGTCTTCACTCAAAAACATCCCAACTTGAGACAAAAAAGGTGGCTAAAACTTCTTAAGGACTATGACATGAGTGTGCATTACCATCCGGGTAAGGCAAATGTTGTGGAGGATGCTTTGAGTTAGGTGTCTGTGGGTACCCTAGCTCATGTGGATGGTGGTGATAGTGAGATGGCTAGGGAGGTGCATAGATTAACTAGATTGGGGGTAAGGTTGGAAGATGTGGGTAATGTTGTTGTTGTTGTTCATGGTTCTAAATCTTTTTTGGTTAATGAGGTGGTAGCAAAACAAGATCTAGACTCCTTCTGGCTTGAATTGAAGGCCTTGGTGGATGAGGGCAAAATAGAGGTTTTCTCCCAAGGGGGAGATGGGGCCATTAGATACCAAGGTAGGTTGTGTGTACCTTGTATTGATGGTTTGAGGTGATGAGGCTCACAATTCTTCTTACTCTATCCACCTCGGTTCCACCAAAATGTATGGAGACTTGAGGGATGTGTATTGGTGGGGAGACATGAAGAGGGACGTTGCAAAATTTGTTTTCGGTTGCCATAGTTATCAACAAGTCAAAACCAAACACCAAAGCCCGGGTGGCCTAACCCAAGACATAGAGATTACCACTTCGATGTAGGAGATGGTTAATAAGGTTTTTGTGGTTGGGTTTCCTAAGACTAGAAAAGGTTTTGATTCCATTTGGGTTGTTGTTGAAAGGATGACGAAATCAGCTTACTTTCTACCGGTTAAGACTACATATGTGGATGAAGAGTATGCAAGGTTGTACATCCATGAGTTAGTGAGGTTACATGGGGTTCCCTTATCCATCATATCAGATCGTGGTGCACAACTTACTTCGCAATTTCGGAGGTCTTTTCAAAGGGGTCTTGGTACCGAAGTTCACTTTAGTACGACCTTTCACCGTCAAATGGATGTCCAAGACGAAAGAACCATTCAAACACTTGAGGTTGTTCTTAGGGCTTGTTTCTTGGAGCTTAAAGGTAGTTGGGATTATCACCTTACATTGATTGAGTTTGCCTACAACAATAGTTATAACTCTAGCATCGATATGGCTCCATTAGAGGCTCTTACCCATGGATTGGTTTGACATTAGAGAGGTGGCTTTATTGGGGCTGGAATAGGTAATGGAGGCTCTTGAGAAGGTTAGGATAATTAGGGAAAGATTGAAAACAGCCCGAAGTCATCAAAAATCCTATGCCAATGTAAGAAGGAAAGACCTAGAATTGCAAGTGGATGATTGGGTCTATTTGAAGGTTTCTCCAATGAACGATGTGGCCCGTTTTGGTAAAAAGGGAAGTTGAGTCCATGGAATATTGGTCCTTATGAGTTGATAGAGAGGGTTCACAGGGTAGCTTATGAGTTGAAGTTGCCTAGTGAAATGAATTTGGTTTACCTGGTGTTCCATGTCTCTATGTTGAGAAAATGTGTTGGTGATCCTAATGCAATTGTGCCTCTTGATGTAATGGGTATTGTTAAGGATAACTTGACTTATGAGGAGGTTCCAGTGCAATTCTTGGATAGGCAAGTAAAGAGAGTGAGGAACAAAAATGTGGCATCCGTTAAGATCCTTTAGAGGAACCAACAAGTCAAAAGTGCTACATGGGAGGCTGGAGAGGACATGCAAAAGCGATATCCTTTCTTTTTCCACTACACTCAAGCCTAAGGTACTAAACCTAAGTCCCCTATGTGATTTCAAGTCTCATATTTCAGCCCCTATATCATTCATATGCATTCATGTTTAAGTTGGTAAACTTATGATGATTTTACACTTATGTTGAGAATTTGAAAATGGTGTTTTACATGTTATGTTGCATTCGTGTTGGGGATGATTGTTTATGATCACTCATGTCTTGTACGTCTCTTGTACATTAAGGGACGAATGTTCCCAAGGGGGAGATATTATAACGACCCCAAAAAGTGTCCAAAAACGTGCCTCAGAATGCCCCAAATTTTAGTTTTCATATATCTCAAAATCCGTTGTTGTTTCGAAAATCCAACTTCATATTCTTGTTCAGGTGGTCCAACTTAAGGGGATGAGGATCTAACCCCAATTTTAGCAATTACAAAATTTCAAGAACACAATCTCACAAGAGGAATCCGCGTCGTGACTGTGTTAAAATGGTGCCTCTTTTTTTAGTTCATCAAAAACATTTGTTGGGCCCAAGTGTTCCCAAATGTGTTTTTATCTATACTTAGCCAAATTTCACCCTTATATCATCCTAAACATTTTCCAATACTCCCAAAAACACTTACCAATATTTTCACTCGAAAATTCAAGTCTCAAATCCCTCATCCAGAACTAAGGATTTCCTTCAAGATTTAAGATTCCATTTTCAATATTCACCAAGAGCTTCGTCAAAGATAAGGTATTCAGGTTTTAGCCATTGAGTTATTCCAACCATGGTGCCCTAATCTCCTTTTTACTCAATTTGCATGATGAAATGACCCCAAAGAGTTCCCAAAAATGTGCCTCGAAATGCTTGGAATTTTAGTTTCCATGTATCTTAATATTCGTTAGTTATTTCAAAAATCCAACTTCATATTTGTGATCAAGGGGTCAAAGTAGGTGAAAAGCGGTCTAACCCCAATTTAAGAGAGAAAGATTAGCAATTATGATTTTTAAAAATATTAGTTTCTAGAGACGATCCGCGACAGCTCCGCGACGCATCCCTGTCGCAGAGCAGTGTTAATTTTTCCCAGTTTTGTTGTCTTGGTCAAAGACTTTTAAGTCTTGGGCCTAAGTGTTCCCAAATATGTTTTTACCTATACTTAGCTTTATTTCATCCTCATATCATCCTAAACATTTCCCAATACTCACCAAAACACTTAGCCATATTTTCACTCCAAAATTCAAGCCTCAAAACTCTAATCCCAAGCTAAGATTACGTTCGAGCTTCTAGCTTCCATTTTCAATCTTCACCAAGAACTTCTCCAATGCTAAGGTATGTAGTGCTGAACTATTGGGTCCTTTCACCCATGGTGCCTAAGCCTCCTTTTTTATTATTATTGCATGTTTTAAAGTTGATTTCACATGTGGGTCTTGTATTTTGAGAAACTTACTGCACTGTGATTTTAGTTCATGAATGTATAGTATATTTAGCATGGTTTGATCTCTAAATCTGGGATCTAATATTGGATCTGATGAGGGATTTTGATGTGAATGTCTTGGGAGTGTTGCAAGGTGTTAATTGATGGTTTTACTACAGATTTTCTTGCATGATTTCATCTCCAAATTGCATGGTCTTTCACCCCTATTATACGCCCCCTAGTGTTTGATAAAATGTTCAGCGAGGGTTTTTTGTGGAAATAAAAGTCCAAAGCATGAGATATGATATGATTGATTATATGATGATGAAATGATCTTATGTACATGATATATATGTTCTATATAATGTGTTGCATTAGACCATGCCTGGTTTGGGTGTAAAGGAGCCCCGATAACCATGTTAGGGGTATGTACCTTGCCATCAGGGTGTCTAGGTGTGAATGGCATCAACCATGTGAGAGGTAGGTACCTTGCCACAAGGCTTTCCAGGTATGAATGACATCAAGCATATGAGGGGTATGTAGCTTGCCACCAAGGTGTCCAGGTGTGAATGGCATTAACGTTGTGAGGGTTATATACCTTGCCACTAAGGTGTCCAGGTGTGAATGGCATCACCCAACCAAAGTTGGGATTCTAGCTTGGTCTCTTCTACACATATTATATTCGACATGAGGATAGGCTACTTAAGCATGTTTTATGTATGCATCAATCATGCATGTCATATTGTTATACCATGCCTACTATCTTATGCTGCCTATTGTCTAATGCATGCGTTTTAAATATCATGTCTATCTATTGTTGCATTGCTTAACACATACTTAGTAAAATCAAATGTACTAACGCATAATCTTGCCTACATGATATCATCATGAGGAATCGGTGCTCAAGTTGATCATCCTCCTCCTCCACGTGGCTAGATCGGTTCTACTCAAAGCTAGTTGGTGAGTGCTCCACTTCGGGGACCTTAGCCTATGTTGCTGTTATCTATGTATCAAGACACTTCCTTATTTTTTATTTTGACTATGATGGTGAGCTCGGTTACTTTGTCTTGGCCCCCACTCTATCTATGTATTTAGAGGTGTTTGTTGGACAAGTTCTGTATCTATGTTATAAGCTTTGACTCTTGTCTCTTGACTATGATGTTTATGCAAGCTTTCCCTTAGCCTCATTGCCCCTGCTCCAACTCTATATTTCTTTTATATGCTTCCGCGATCAAGGATCTGTAATGACAAGTTAAGAGGCTTGTTTAGAGTTCCTTCGAGTTCCCCATTCACTGTGTCATGTCTAGGTCGTAGGCTTAGGTTGTGAAAAATTTGGTATCAGAGAACTAGGTCTTTACATCCTCGGATTCTAACACACCACATTGATTATAGTATATTCATGGTTATGAAGTGCGCCATGACTATGAGTAAGAGGCTATGAGGCATTTTAGGAAATATTTCCCTTCTTCATGTTCTTAGTCCTGCTATAGAGTTATGGTAAGTATTTTCCCCTAGCGATTGTTCTTTGCTATGGTAGATCATGAAAAAATACATGAGGAATACGGGCCCAAGCTCCGGAGGAGCAACCTACCAATGGTGAGCTCCGGGATGCTCTTACTATGCTTGCCCAAGTGGTGGCCAATCAAGTCCAACA
>JAPFFP010034131.1:0-15429 GCA_026153255.1 Solanum medicagineum | reverse complement strand
GAAACTTGACCCTACGGGTTCTACAATCAATAGAAGCATAGTAGGCATGCAACCAATCCATCCCAAGAATGACATCACAACCATGTCTAATTCAACAAGATCACAAGGCAAGAGCTTATGCAAAACGCAAATAGGACAACTTCTATAAATGTTCCTAGCAACAATAGAGGCACCAATAAGAGTGGACACTTCATATGACTCATGCAACAACTCGGGGACAACATGGAACTTTTTAGCAACAAAAGAGGTAATAAAGGAAAGAGTGGCACCCGAATCAATCAAAGCATATACATCAAAGTCAAAGATTTTCAACATCCGGTAACAACATCGGGGACCTCACCAACCCTTTGCCTCCCATGTAGTGCATAAAACCTGTTGTACCTTGGGGCACCACCTTGAGGACCACCTCTACCCAATGGGACCACATTTGCGCCCTGGCCCTTGCCACGATTTCTTGGACAATCTATCTTCTTGTGACCAAGTTCTCACATTCATAGCATGCATTAGAACCCTTCAAACATAGGCCTCAATGTCTCCTTCCACATTTAGGGCACGCATCAATAGGAGCCACCCCACCAACACCTTGAGTCCTAGGAAAGTCATTGGCAAATCCCCTAGTAGTAGCATGAGAAGGCCCTTGGCCTTGACGAAAGTTAGCACTCTTTTGGAATTTACCCTCAAATCGGGCCCTCTTTGCCTCATGCCCCTTCTCTTCCTCAATTTCTCCTCCTCCATTTGCTCGAAATAGGTCATCAACCGAGACAAGTCCATGTCACTAATTAGCATGGCGGACCGGCATTCTTCACTCACCAATTCGGAGACCCCCATCACAAACTTATTCATCCTAGATCTAGGATCGGCCACCAAATGAGGAGAATACTTTGAAAGTTGATTAAACTTGAGGGCATACTTCCTCACACTCATAGCACCTTGTTTCAAGTGCATAAACTCTACCAACTTTACTTCCCTAAGCTCAAGAGGGATAAACCAATTAAGGAAAGCCAATTTGAACTCCTCCCAAAGCACCGTATTACCAATTCCCTTTTCATCCTTCTATTGATCATACCATATTTGGACTACCCCTTTGAGTTGGTACGACACCAACTCCGCCTTTTCATTCGGCCCAACACCCATGATATTCAAGATTTTGTAGACCTCATCAATGAACTTTTGTGGATCTTCATCCACCTTTGACCCATAGAATATCGGATGATTCATCCTCATGAAGTCTCTTAACCTAGATTCCGGGGTAGTAACATGAGGGGGCTTGAGTCCCTTGATTGACTTGGTTGGCCACTACTTGGGCAAGCATAGGGAGAGTATCTCGGAGCTCACCATTGCTAGGTTGCTCCTCGAGAGTTTGGGTCCATCTTCCTCTAGTGTTGGCATGATCTAGCATAGCAAAGAAACAATTGTTAGGGGGAACAACTCACTACAACTCTATAGCACGGCGTAAAACATAAAGAAAGGAAACATCTCCTAAAACGTCTTGTAGCCTCCTACTATAGTCATGGCGCGCTTCACAACTTTGAATAAGACTCTAATCAATGTGGTGTGTTGGACTCCGAGGATCTATCAACCTAGTGATTTGATACCAAGTTTGTCACAACCCAAGCCTAGGGCCTAGACGTGACACGGCGAATAGGGAACTCGAAGGAACCCCAAACAAGCCTCTTAACTTGTCATTACACATTACTGGTCACAAAAGCATATAAAAACAACATAAAAGAGCAAGAATAGGGGCAAAGGGGCTAAGGGAAAAGCTTGCACAATATCATAGTCAATAGACAAGAGTCAAACTCATATCATTGATACATAACATGTCCAACTACCATCTCTACTACATAGATAAGAGCGAGGGCCAAGACAAGCAACCGGGCTGACCCTCAAAGTCAAACAGAACATAAAGAAGAGTGTCTCAATACATAACAAGAGAGAATAGACTAAGGTCCCCAAAGTGGAGGACTCACCAACTAGTTTGAGTAGCACCGAACTAGCCACGTGGAAGAGGATGATCAACTTGGGCTTCAGTTCCTACATGGTGATATCATGTAGGCAAGAGTACGCTTTAGTAAGTTTGAATGTACTAAGTATGTAGGATGAAATGCAACAAGAGATAGGCATCATAATCAAAACGCATAACAATAGGCAATAGGCATAATATAAAAACATGACATGTATGATCAATGCTTAAGTAACTCATACTCATATAGCATATCATATGTATAGAAAGGACCAAGCTAGCTATTCAAGGTACAAACCCCTTGGTGGTTGTATGGTACAAACCCCTTACATGGTTGATGGTAATCACACCTTATCACCATGGTGGTGAAGTACAAACCTCTCACATGGTTGATGAGTACAAACCCCCACCTTGGTCACCCGAGTTCTTATCCCCTCGGATCGGGTATGGTCTAATGCAACACTTTATATAGAGTGTATCATATACATAAGCTCATTTCATCATCCTATAGTCATTCATATCATATCTCATGCTTTGGACCTTCAACTCCTCAAGAAACCACATCTGGACATTTTATCAAACACTTAGAGGGTGTGTAATGCTAATATACAACCATGACATATAGAGATGAAATCATGCAAGAAAATCTATTGTAAAACCATCAATCAATACCTTGCAACACCTTCAAGCAACATACATCAAAACCCCTCCTCAAATCTTCAATAGATCAAAGATTTATAACTCAAAACATAGCAAAACAATCATAACTTTACATAGCTTTTACATTATGTGTAGTGAATTTCATAATAAGAAAGTTCTATTTGTAAATCAACTTTAAATCATGCAATTTGAGTAAAAGGAGGCTTGGGTGTCATGGGTGAAAGTAACCCATGAAAGAAACCCACATACCTTAGCTTAGAGATGAACTTGGTGAAGATGAGAGATGGAGACTTGAAGCTTGAAGAAGAACTTTGAAAGAGAACCTTAGCTCTGGATGAGGATTTGGGACTTGAATTTGGGAGTGAAAATATGGGTAAGAGTTTGAGTGCGTTTTGGGAAATGTTTTGGGTAATATGAGGGTGAAATTTGTCTAAGTATAGGTAAGAAAATGTTTGGAAATCTTGGTCCCAACACTTGGAAAATTTTGGACGAACTAAAAAAAATACACTGAAATGGAACATTGTCACGTCGCGCAATGCTCACTGGAAAGCGTCACTTAAAAATTGATAATTGCTAATCTTTCGCTCTTAATTGAGGTTAGACCCTTTTTTCACCTAATTTTGACCCCCTGAACAAGAATATGAAGTCAGAGTTTTGAAATAACAAATGAATTTTGAGATATATAAAAATTAAAATTTTGGACATTCCGAGGCACATTTTTGGGCACTTGTTGGGGTCGTTTCAATGTTCCTTGAATGTCATGCCTATCCCCTATTTATAGTTGTAAGGGATGGACAAGGGTGCTTGTGATTGGCCTAAAGATGTCACTTTGACACTTGGTGAAATGTGATTGGTTCTTGCATTTGGCTAAGATCACCACATCATTTAGACAAGTGGCATGATCTTGTTGGCCTTGGATGCTTCGTCATCATGAGACGTGGCATGGATTTGGGTTTCAAGATGAGATGGACCTTGGATTTGAACTTAATAAAATGGACTTTGTCTATTTTTTAAAATCCCAAATTAATAATTCAGTCCGAATGAATATGGATTTAATTCAAATTTCATATTAATTTAACGCAACAAAATTTATGTGTCTATAAATGCCCTTTACTTCGAGGCTTGTCGACATGTAAGCTTGTCGAAACTTGACGACGAGACTTGAAGTATTCATGGTTTTTTTTAGACATGCCAATGTGTAGCCTTGTTGATACTTGACGACGAGAATTGAAGTACTCTTGATTTTTTTTGAGACTTCAAAAACACTTATTTCTTGTCATCGAATTCTAATTGGGCCGCTACTTGAGAATTGTTTACCATTAAAATTCTTCTTGTACTGGGTACTTTATCAAAGTGACCAACAATGTTTTGTAGTGATCCAAACAAAAATTATTATGACTAGTCAACAATGTGAACTTTCCATATGGACTTGACATAGAAGTATAACAAGTGATCTCATTTTCTTCATGTGTGTCTTTAGAAAGAAAAATGTTTAAATTTTTTTAACCCAAAAAGAAATATTTCCTTTCCTTTTGACAAAATATTTTTTCTTGTAAAGTAATCTCACTCAACATGTTTATTTCTCTTTGATGAGTCATTCAAAGATTTTCATCAGAATTTTCTGAAAAAGATGTCACTTTGACATAGTAAGTTCTCTTTGATGAGTCAATCAAAGATTTTCATCGATTTTTCTTCTAAGAAAAATCTCTCAAAATGTGATAAATTTTTTTTTGACGAATCAATGAAAGATTTTCATCAAATTTTCTTCCAAGAGATCTTTCTTAATATGGTTAATTACCAATTAATGTATCAATCATAGATTTTCTCTTTTTCAATTCCATCACAACTTGCCATATGGATGAGTGAGAACTTCTACAAGAACTCCTATATAAGTCTTTCAATTGTTGAAAAGATTCATAAAAGAAAAAAATAACTTCATCAAAGAATTCACATAAAGTTTTCCATTTGTTCCTTTTAGTTTTTTTAGCTATGGCATGCTTCAACGATTGTGAGACGCCAAATCCTTGTCTTGAAATTATGGATAAAAAGCAAAATCTCATGCTAAGGCTCTCACCTTGAAAGTTCATCCTCCGGTGATTGGTGTCTTTCAGCTTGCTAGACAACCGCTAAAAACTCCTATCCATCTCGCAGAATGGTCAACCACAGAAACAAAGGATATCATGCATAACTTCTCTAGCAAAGTTATAAATGAAAAAGTTCTTCTCTTAAATTTTTCCACCCATCAGAATGTGATTGAAGTTAATCCTCCCCAATGTGATGAGAGCATTAGTAGTTGGCGCATTTCTCCTTCCGATTTTGGTGAAGTTAGCTACACATCTAGATATTGAGAATGGGGTAGAAGATGTGTTTGCTTGCAACAAGGAAGCTCCAGACAGCAACAAGACTTATGATTCAATTTTTGCGTCCTTGTTCACATATGACCATAACGAGAATATTCTCCAAGCGTTTTGTGAAAACTAGCGTCCATCCACCAATACCCTCTCCACTTTCATTGGAGAGCTATCCCTGTCTTTATTGGATTTGAGAACCATTGGAGGCCTTCCCTTTCATGAGACTTTCTATGATGAAGTAATTCCTTCAGCTAAGGAGTTCATGCATGTAGACGACCAAGGAAATCCTTTGCTTCCAAGAACTTGCTCATACTTATTTTTGGCTCTCTACCGGCTTACAAAAGGTGTCATCGATGAAGTCGCCTTTCATGATTGGATAAGTTTTGGTTTCGAGGTCCTAGAAAATATACTGAGCCTTCACAAAAGTCATCCAAAAGTCGAACGAAATCAACAATGAACCATGATTCTTCAGGGAATATTGACATGACTTTTTTGTCACGAACTGAAGAGGAGAATGCCCTTTTTATCGAGCTAGGCGTGGAGGAATTACTGAGATATAAAACTTATTTGGCGTCCTTTTTCTTGTTGGCTATGTAAATTCGTGCTTCCTAATAAGAGGACTGATTGTGTTCATGCCGGCGTCCTTTCAATGTCGCAAGTTTGATGGCTCACAGCGAAAAATTTTCTTTGGCAGTTTCAGTCCTTGCAAGCATCTATTACAGCATCAGGGAGATCTTTACCTCCACGAACTTAGGTTCTTGCAAAGCACACTTCCTATTCATTATGTACATGGATGGATTGGTGAGTATTTTGACACCTATTTCTATGTGAATCGTCTACAATGAGGACTACAAATGTGGCAAATTTTTGGAGAAAAGATGGCAAAATACTTTGACCTTGCTGATACTCGTAAGTTGTTTTAACAAGTGAATATACATAATCTTTATCATTTGGCGCTACTACAAAATAAAGAGTTGCATCTTGATTATAAAGGTGAATTGTACAACTCGTGGAGTGATTTCTTCATAAGCCTCCATTCGAGTTCATCACTTTAAGGCACGATGATGATCTAATCGTGGAACCTTATAGCCCTCATTGTTTTAGTCGACAATTTAGATCTTGTCAAGATGTCCCTGGTGTTCTAATAAAGCATCATTATGATGGTTCGCTGCTTGCTTTAGTACAATTTTGGGATTCTTATGTTCGTCTTGGGAGCTTGTCAAAGCTTATCATACCGATGTGTCAATCAGATGTGGGGCCTTTAATGACTCACGAGTATTCAAACTAGTGGCCAGCCCATTGAGAGAGCGTGTTAAGACGAAGTACCTTTACTATCTTGAAAGGTCCAAAAAGGGATGACGCGTCTTTATCAATTAAAGGAGACCAACTTCAGTTAGATGGTAAAAAAAAGTCATCTAAGTCTTCCAAGTCTAAAGCGGCATCAGGATTCTCTCCGCGATCTATCAAAGTTGTTTCCAATGCTAATAATTCCAAGGGCAAGGCTACACATGTGGCTAAAAAGGTCATGAGTCCTTCGTCAACTCTTAAAGCTGCCGACAACACTAATTTCAAGGAGTCAAATCAACTCACAAGAGGAAGAAACCTTCCAACCCATCAGAAAAAAATGTTGAAAAAACACTAAGCATTGTGCCTTCTTCCAGCAACCTATCTGAACTATTTGGTTCACTTCATAGGATTAGCCTCAATGTTAGTGTAGCCTCTAGCTCTAATGAGAACAATGTTAGCCAAGAGAAGCATTGGAAGTGTTTAATGAAGAAGTCTCAGGACCTGAACAATCAATACAATGAGTTTGCTGATTTAGACTCCATTAGTATTGATAGCACCATTTTTGAAGATGGGATGCCACTGGATGAATTGGCACTTCAGGTAAAAATTATTTTTTTAATATTTCACTGAATCTTTTAATTTGATTCTAAGTTCTTTTTTTACTACTTTCTTTAGTTGGGTCTTGGAGACATCTCCAGCAATGCAGATGTATTCGAAGACTGTATCATGAGTCAAAATTCCTCCAATATGGACAAGAATTCTCACCTCTCACGTGTTGAAGTCAAGGGTGAAGATACAAATGAGAATCCATTGATAAAGTTAATGATGAATCCTTTTGAAAAAGTTGAACATTCTCAACAAGTCTAAACTATTAATGTAGAGGTTGAAGCGAATCAGGTTGAATGCTCAAACATCTTTAATGACTTTGTGGGACGTTTGCAGCTAGTTGCTCCAAACTTCGAACCACAAGAGGCTATTTTGTCCTTTAAATTGTCTCATGTTTCTGGAATGTGGCATTCCATGTGTGAATGTATTACACAATTCTCTGTCAAATCCTTGGAAAGCCTTAAAGAGTTGGAGAAAGGTGTTGCTTTGTTTCTCAAAGGACTTCGAGAAGTTAACATCATCAACCTTTCTCGATTGGAAGTTTTACTTGAGAATTTTTTCAAAAGTTGCTTACCGATGCCCAACAAAGCCTTTAAACTGCCAATGAAGAGAAAATCAAGGTGGACAAGCATTTGAGAGAGCTTCAAAAAGTTCTTGAAATAGTTGAAAAAGAGATAGATGACTGGACTTCTAAGAAGAAAAAGACCATCTCGCTTATTGAGGAGCATCAACAAATGTTATCTGAAAATCAAGAAAGGATCACCAATTATGGAGAGACAATTCATGCCCTTAAGAAAATCAGTCCATTGTCAGAAATAGAGATAAAAGAATTAGCTAAGATAAAGAAGGATGCTAAAGCTAGCTGCTACCAAATCCTTAGTCATAAGTTTTTTTCTTAAATTGTTTTTTGTTTGGCATAAGAATGTTCTTTCTTTGTTTTCTTTTCTTTTTTTTTGAATGATGTAGTGAAAATCCTCTTTTGATGTAATAAAAGTGACATCTTTCTCTTAAATGTCTTTCTTTTGTTCACTTTATATTTATTTCCAATCACTCCGACCATCATGTTTTGATATTTCTCATCAAACTTTTTAGCCTTAAACATCCATGGAAGAAAATTAATAACTCGATGTAGGAGCATCAAAATGATGAGATTCTTGTTCCATTGGAAGCATAACTCGCAGGATTACAAGATATATAAATATCATGATCAAATAACCTATGAATTTGTACATATATAGTTTAAAAGTTGACTCAAGTTCTGCCTCGCACAACTTTTCAGCTTTGAGTACCTGCAGTAAAAAAGTAATAACTCGATGTAGAAGCATCTAAATGATGAAATTACTGTTCCATTGGAAGCATTACTTATAGGAGCACATCATATGTAAAAACCATAGCCAAAGAACCTATGGATTTGTATGATATAGTTTTAAATTCGACTCAAGTTCTGCCTCGCACAACTTTTCAACTTTGAGGCACCTGCGATAAAAAAAATTAATAACACGATGTAGAAGCATCCAAATGATGACATTCTTGTTCCATTGGAAGTATAACTTGAAAGAGCACAATATATGTTAAAATCACAGCCATATAACCTATGGATTTGTATAGATATATTTTCAAAGTTGACTCAAGTTTTGTCTCGGGTCGCAACTTTTCAGCTTTGAGCATCTGTGGTAGAAAATGTATAACTCGACGTAGGGGTGACGAAACTATGAAATTCTTTTTTTGTTGCAGAGACAAAATTAAAAGAAACAATATATGTGAAATTAGCAATAGTATTCATCCCAAGTTGAAGAGAATGAATTTTTTTGTAAGTTGACTATGCGCCTTGAATACTAACTCCATATCTTCTTTTTTAAAAAGAACAAAATGTCTTGAGTTTGGAGTGTTCAAATTAGGATCTTTGCAGCTATACCATACAAATGAGTAAGCCTTTAACTCAAAAGGTACTTTCAATTTAACGTCATGGGTAAAGATGCTCCTAATTTTGAGTAACTTTTTGAAGCCTCAATGAGTTACACAAAATTGTCCCTTTGCCGCGACAAGAACTTAAAATTTTCACTTTAATTTTTTGATCCAACAATTGTGGATTCTAACAGTCTTTCGTATTGCCAAGATTTCAAATATGACCTCTGCTTCCCAACTTTGAGTGGCCTTAATAGAAAATTTTTAACTCAACATATTGTTTCTTTCGTTGCGAAGAGGAATTTAAGAACTACAATATATGCAAGAATTTTCATGCTTTTGTATAGAAATGACAGTTCAAAAACACATATTGTGATGATCAAGACATGCCATGAACCACTCCCTCTTTTAGTTTCTTAACTCATACGACTGGACTTAGAGTAAATACTCAAAGCTACCTACATATCTCGATGAAGAGGATCAAGTCATAACGTAGTTCAGGAAGATGAGTTTTTTTTCTCTTTTTAAAATTTTTTTTAAAAAAATTCTTTTTGCAAGCTAGGAATGACATGCAGTTTAGGCTCGTGCGTCAAGGAGCATCAACGACTTTCATGGGAAGTATTGTTTCAAAAACTTGTCGTTGATTGGACCCACTCGTACACCATCTTGGTATACAATTTTATAAGCATCACTTGAATATGCTTCTTTCACAACATATGGTCCATCCCATTTTGAAGTCAACTTGTCATTGATGCATTTGTTAAGGATTATGGGTCTTCGTACTGCTAAGACCAAGTCTCCCACTTGAAACGATCGCGGTCGGACCTTTTTATTGAAGGCTCTTGCAAGTCGAGCTTGATCACACTCCAACCTTTGTTGTGCTTCCAATCTCTTCTCGTCCAATGCCTCCAATTTTGCATGCCAAAGTTGAGCATTATTTTAGTTGTGAGTTTTTCTTGAAATGCTATTCATAATGATGGAATTTGCTTCTCCAATTGAAGGATTGCTCCTATGCCATACAACAATTAATATGGAGTCTCTTGTGTGGGAGTTCTAAAGGTCGTGTGATATGCCCATAAAGCTTCACCAATTCTCTCATGCTAATCCTTCTTATTCTTTGCAACTACTTTCTTTAACAGGTTATCAAGTGTCTTGTTAAAAGCTTCAGCAAGACCATTAGTAGGAGCATTGTTCATTGAAGACTTATGTCGCTTAAAAGTCGGTCCAAGACTTTTGGGTCTTGGGCTTAAGTGTTCCCATGCGTAAAAATATCTATACTTAGCCATATTTCACCCTCATATCATTCAAGACATTCCCCAATACACACATAAACACTTACTCATATTTCACCCTAGAACACAAGGCCAACAAAGGTCTTACATTTGGGCCAACAAAGGCCTTATGTCGCTTAAAACTCGGTCCAAGACTTATGTCACTTAGACTCATATTTCATTCAAGACTTTTGGGTTTTGCGTCTTGGGTCTTGGGCCTAAGTGTTCCCAGCAAGGCCGCCAGCACCCCATCGATGACATACATGCACCTTCGTTGTCTCATTCTCTCTGAGTGCCATTGTTGTGGCAAAGTTAATAGAAGCATCTACCATGTGATTTCTTCTCATCGGACATGGTTTAAAGACACTTGATCAAATCTTTCAAGCAAGAAAATAGTGTATTGGTGATATGGCAAAAAATCTTCCTTCTTTACTTCGTAATTCCCTAAGAGTTGTTTGAAAATCAATTGGGAGTCACCATAAATATCTAATTGTGGAATCTTCATATGAGATGTCATTTTAAGATTCACAATTTGAAATGATTCTAAAAAGTGCCCAAAATTGTGCCTCGGAAGTGCCTGAAATCATAATTTCTATATATCGCAAAATCTATGCTTGATATCGAAAATCTGACTTAATATTCTTTATTAGAGGGTCAAATTGAGTGGAAAATGGGTCTAACCCTGATTTTAGACCAAACTAATAGCAATTTGAATTTTCCATAAATTGAATTCAGTGAAACTCTACGCCCTCAGCGCGACGCGGCTGAGGCACGACAGTGTGTAATTTTGTGCGACTTTTTTTTAGTCGGTCCAAGACTTTTGGGTCTTGGGCCTAAGTGTTCCATGTGTGATACCTTTATTTAGTTATATTTCACCCTCATATCATTCAAGATATTCTCCATTACTCACTCAAACACTTAGACTTATATTTCACCCTAAAACGCAAGTCCCAAAACTCATTCGGATCTAAGGATTTCACTCAAGCTTCAAGTCTCCATCTCCAATTTTCATCAAGTTATTCTCCAAAGTCAATGTATGTGGGTTTCAACCATTGGGTCCTTTCACCCATGGTGTCCAAGATTCCATTTCATCAAATTTACATGCTTTTTAGTTGATTTTATATGTGGGTTTATTATTATAAATTTGACTATGAACTATGTTGGTGTTTTGTGAAAGTGTGACTGTTTTAGCATGTTTTGAGCTATGAATTTTGGATCTAGCTTGAGATTTATTGAAGGGTTTTGATGTATATTGTATGATGGTGTTACCAAGTATTGATGGGATGATTTACTTCAAGATTTCTTGCATGATTTCACTCTCTAATTGCATGATTTTACACTAGTATTGCATACCCACCAAGTGTTTGATAAATTGTCTGGATTATGATTCTTGAGTTGTTGAAGGCCTAATACTTGACATATAAGATATATGACTTTATGATGGTGAAAGTATGTTGTATATATGTTAATTGCATGATGACCTTCCATAGAGTTATGAGTTGACCAAGCTTAGTTCGGGGGTTGTAGGCTCGGGTAACCTCATCGAGGGCTTGGTACCTTGGTTTCCTAGTACAGGGGGTGGTAGGCCCGTATAACCACATCGAGGGGTTGGTACCTATGTTTCCTAGTATGGGGGATAGTAGGCTCGTATAACCATATTAAGGGGTTGGTACCTTATTAACCACATCAAGGGATTTGTACCTTGGTTGCCTAGTACGGGGGGTAGTAGGCCTATATAACCATATTGAGGGGTTGGTACCTCATTAACCACGTTAAGGGATTTGTACCTCATTCACCTCTCCAAGGGGGTGGTAGTGCTTGAATATGCCATATTGATGGTCACTTGCTACGCATGTATTTTGTTCTATATAAGCATGACTTACTTAAAGCATCCATCATTCATGTCATATTGTTATTATGCTATCTATTGCCTATGATATTTCATTTTGCCTATGTTGCCTATCTATAGTTGCATTGCATCCTACATACTTAGTACATTCATATGTACTAACTTATACTCTATGCCTACATGATGTTACCATGTAGGAAGCGGAGCCCCGCTTGATTATCCTCCTTCTCCACGTGGCTAGTATGATTATCTCTCAAGTTAGTTAGTGAGTCCTCCATTTCGGGGACAATGTTTATGATCTCATGCTATGTATCAGAACTATCTTCTCTTATTTATGTATTGACTATGAGGGTAAGCCTGGTTGCTTGTCTTGGCCCCCGCTAAGTATCTAAGTTTTGGAGGTGTTGTTGGACATGTCTTATATTATGCTATGAGCTTTGACTCTCTCTTGACTCTTGATGTTTATGATTTGAAAGTTGTCCCTTAGCCCCGATTATCCCTATTTACTATCTCTTGTTGTATTTTATTGCTTCCATGATCAAGGATGTGTAATGATATGTTAAGAGGTTTGCTTGGGCCCCTTTGGGTTCCCCATGCACTGTGTCACGTCTAGGCCTTAGGATTGGGTCGTGATGAACTTGGTATCAAAACACTAGGTTGTTAATGGTCCTCGGCATCCAATACACCGCGTCGATTAGAGTCTTATTCATGGTTATGTTTTGCACCACAACTATAAGTAAGAGGCCATGAGACATTTTCGAAAATGTTTCCCTTATTCTTACTCTCTTTCATTCTATAAAAGTTAAGGTAAGGTTTTCCCCCCAAACCATTGTTCTTAGCTATGCTAGATCAGGCCTAAGACAAGAGGAAGAAGAGCCTGCACTCTCGAGGAACAACCAGCTCATGGTGAGCTCCGAGATTCTCTCACTTTACTTGCACAAGTTGTGGCTAATAAAGCCAATCGAGGAGCCCAAGCCCTTCATGCTCCTACACTGGCATCTCGGGTGAGAGACTTCATGAGGATGAATCCCCCGGAATTATATGGGTCAAAGGTGGATGAGGACCCTCAAGAGTTCATTGATGAGGTCTACAAGGTTTTGGCTATTTTGGGTGTTAGGTCAGAGGAGAAGACGGAGTTGGCAGCTTACGAACTCAAGGGGGTAGCACAAATACGGTATAATTAATGGAAGGAGGAGAAGGGAATCCATAATGTGGTGTTTTGGGAGGAGTTGAAGGCGACTTTTCTTAATTGGTTGTTTCCTCTTGAGCTTAGGGAAGCCAAGTTGGTGGAGTTTATGAATTTGAGACAAGGACCTATGGGTGTGAGAGAGTATGCCCTCAAGTTCAATCAACTTTCAAATATGCTCCTCACTTGGTGGCCAACTCAAGGTCTAGAATGAATAAATTTGTGATGGGGGTATCCAACTTGGTAAGTAAGGAGTGCCGGTCTGCTATGTTGATTAGGGATCGGGGTGCCAATGTGGTTCCTTTGGGGAGAGGTGGTCAACAAGGTGGTTCCCCAAGTCACAATCGATTTTATGCTTTACATAGGAGGCAAGGGGTTGAGGAGGTTCCCGATGTTGTCATCGGTATGTTAAAAGTCTTTGATTTTGATATGTATGCATTGACTAATCTAGATGCCACTCCTTCTTTTGTTACCCCTTTTGTTGTCAAAAAGTTTCATGTTGAGCCCAAATTGTTGTGTGAGTCATATGAGGTGTCTACTCCTATTGGTGCATCTATGCTTGCTAGAAAGGTCTATAGAAATTATCCCATTTGCATCTTGCATAAAATATTGCCTTGTGATCTTGTTGAGTTAGATATGGTTGATTTTGATGTCATTCTTGGGATGGATTGGTTGCATGTATACTATGCATTTATCGATTGTAAAACCCATAGGGTCAAATTCCAATTCCCAAATGAACCCATTCTTGAGTGGTTGAGTCATGATGTGGTGGTAAAGGATAGATTCATTTCTTGCATTAAAGCCCCTAAGTTGATCTCTAAGGGGTGTCTTTATCATCTTGTGAGGGTTAGGGATGTGGAGCCCAAATTCATTCCTGTGAAGTCAGTTCCGGTTGTAAATGAGTTTTTGATGTCTTTCCAAATGACCTTCCCAGCGTTCCTCCCGAAAGGAAAACAGATTTTGGTATAGACCTCATCCCCGATACTCAACCCATTTCTATTCCCCCTTACCGTATGTCCCAGGTGGAGTTAAAGGAGTTGAAGGAGCAATTGAGGGACTTGTTGGAGAAGGGTTTTATTAGTCCTATCCAATCACCATGGAGTGCACAAGTGTTTTTTGTGAAGAAGGATGAGTATCTTAGAATGTGTATTGACTACTGATAACTTAATCGGGTTATCATCAAGAATAAGTATCCTATTCCAAGGATTGATGATTTGTTTGACTAATTGCAAGGGGCTTGCCACTTCTCTAAGATTGATCTTCGGTCCGGGTACCATTAAGTGAAGGTGAGGGAGTGTGATATTTCTAAGACGCCCTTCCAGACTAGGTTTGGGCATTATGAGTTTGTTGTGATGTCCTTTGGGTTGACCAATGCACTGACTATCTTCATGGATCTTATGTATAGGGTTTTTAAACCCTACCTTGATTCGTTTGTTGTGTTCTTCATTGATGATATTTTAATCTATTAACATAGTGAGGAGGAGCATATGGGTCATTTGAGGTAGAAGTTGTATGCCAAGTGTGAAAACTGTGAATTTTGGTTAAAAGAGGTTGCCTTCCTAGGTCATGTGGTGTCAGGGGATGGTATTAAGGTGGATCCTAAAAAGATGAATGTGATTAGAAATTGGCCTAGACCATTGACCCCGTCGGATATTAGGAACATCTTGGGCTTAGTGGGTTACTATCGGAGGTTTGTGAATGGGATCTCTTATATTACTTTTCCCTTGACTAAATTGATTCAAAAGAATGCTAAGTTTGTGTGGACTGATCAGCGTGAAAAAAGTTTTCAAACATTGAAAGATAAGCCTGTGTCTGCTCCTATATTGTCACTATCAGAAGGGCTAGAAGGATTTGTTATGTATTGTGATGCTTCTAGAGTTAGTTTGGGTTGTGTTGATGCAAAATGGGAAGGTGATAGCCTATGCTTCTAGGCAACTCAAAGTGCATGAAAAGAATTATCCTACTCATGATCGTGAATTGATCGCCGTGGTATTTTCTTTGATAATTTGGTATCATTATTTGTATGGAGTGCATGTTAATGTGTTCACCGATCATAAGAGTCTCTAATATGTGTTCACTCAAAAAGATCTCAACTTGAGGCAAAGAAGGTGGTTAGAAAATCTTAAGGACTATGATATGAGTGTGCACTATCATCCCGGTAAGGTTAATGTTATGGTGGATGCTTTGAGTAGGGTGTGTATGGGTAGCCTAGCTCATGTTGATGGTGGGGGAATAGAGGTGGCTAAGGAGGTCCATCGGTTGGCTAGATTGGGGGTTAGGTTGGAAGAGGTTGATAATGGTGGTGTTGTTATTGATGATGGTTCTAAATCTTCATTGGTTGAGGAGGTGAA
>JAPFFP010034110.1:0-15429 GCA_026153255.1 Solanum medicagineum | reverse complement strand
CTACAAATTGATTAGCTATCCAGATGATTGGAAGCAAAAGAAGAGATCAGGACATGGCAATAACTACATGAGAAATATAGGAGGACATCCACATGACGGGGCTTCTGGAGGATAGTTTCCAACAAGTAACATGAAAAATGGAGCAGGTTCATCATACTCTGGCCAACACTCAACAAACAACATATGCAACAATCAAAGTGGGCAATCTCAATGACATCAACTAGTGAGGAAGGAAGCAAAGCTTTTCTGGCAAAAGGACATGCATTCTCTGAAAAGGAGTACAATATGATAGGTATTGTTACTTGTTTAATGTCAAATATACTTGCACAAGACTAGATTGTGGACTCTGGTGCATTACATCATATCACAGCAAATAGGCATTTACTGTTAAGGAACCATGCTTTAACAAAATCACAGAAGAATCAAATACATTTGCTACAGGAGACCAAGCAGAGATTAGTCATGTTGGTGAAGTATCCATACTTGACAATGAGTATGCAAAACATGTTCTGTATGTGCGAGATTTTAGGGTTAACCTATTATCAGTTTCCAAGCTCACAAGGGATCTATCTTGTTTTGTGTTGTTTTATCTGATTTTTGTGTCTTTCAGGACCTCTTCAGTGGCAAGGTGAAGGGCATTAGTAAGGAAGATGGAGGCTTGTATATCTTCAGAATTGAGGTTACTACACAAGAAGTTAAAGATGTGAGATATGATAAAACAAGAAAAATGGTGTCTGCTGGAGCAATAACTCAGGATGTCAATCCATGGCATAACAGGCCTAGACACCCTTCTTCTCAGACTTTAAAGCCTTTGAATTTAGTACTAAATAATAAAGATAGTGAGAAGATTTCTAAATGTTCCATTTGTCCACTAGCAAAGGAGACTAGGCTAGCCTTTCATACTAGCAACTGTAGAGCTTCTATGAGATTTGATGTTGTTCACATGGATCTTTGGGGACCCTATAAAATCCCTACTATAGATAAGAAAAACTACTTCTAAACAGTTGTAGATGACCATAGAGGATTTGTGTGGGTTCATTTGTTGCAATTAAAGTCTAAGACTATTGTTGCCATTAAGAAATTTTTCTCAAAATGGTCGACACTCAGTTTGATGCTCAAGTTAAGGATGTGAGATCTGACAATGTCACTGAATTCTTTAATTCTCAATGCATAGACTTAGTTCATGATCAAGGTATTTTACATCAAAGCAGTTGTCGACACACACCTCAACAAAATGGTATAGTAGAAAGGAAGCATAGACATATTCTTAATGTAGCTAGAGCCATCAAATTTAGTCACAATTGCCTATCAGATATTGGGGTTACTGTATTAAGGCTGCAGTGTATTTGATAAACAGATTACCTTCATCAACTACTGGAAATTAAAGCCCTTATGAACTATTCTACTCTAAACAACCTATTCTCTCACCTAAGAGTCATAGGATGTCTGTGTTATGCCTCAGCATTGCCCAAAGGTGACAAATTCTCAGAAAGAGTTGTTCTTGTTATCCTTTTAGGCTACTCAAAACTACAAAAGGGATACATATTGCTGGAAAATAAATCCAATAGGATCTTTGTAAGTAGAGATATGTGTTTTCAAGAAGGTACTTTCCCATTTGCTCAAGCAAAGACACAACCAATTCCTTCACCTACTTCTTGTGATTCTCCATTAGACTTGGATAACCAGCCTGAATCAGACAATGATACTGTTGATACTATTCCTATTGAAGAACACAGTGCTATACAAAATATGGAAATTGGTGCTGCTGATAAGGTCCATGAAGAAGACCCTAGTGAAGACACAATAGTGTAACAACCCTCTGAGATAGTGGGTATACAAAATCATATATAAAGCAAATGGTGAAGTGGAGAGGTAGAAACCCAGGCTAGTAGCCAAGGGCTATAGTCAACAAGAAGGCTTGGACTACCATGACACCTTTCTCCTGTTGCTAAGATGGTGACAATAAGATGTGTCATAGCCCTAGCTGTATCTAAAGGTTGGAATCTATACCAAATGGATGCCTATAATGCATTCCTTCAAGATGACCTAGATGTAGATGTCTACATGGAAGTACTTGAAGGATTCAGAAAACCTGGAGAAATCAAAGGGTGTAAATTGCTCAAGTCACTGCATATGGTCTCAAACAAGCATCTAGGCAATGAAATTTGAAACTTACACTGCTTTATTGTCTGTTGGATTTACTCAGAGTGTGCAGGATTATTCATTGTTCACTCTAAGAAAGGGGACAGACATAGTGATTGCATTGATATATGTTGATGACTTATTGATCACCAGAAGTAATGAAAAACTGATCACTGAAGTTAAAGATGGTATAAATAAGCAATTCAAGCTGAAAGATCTGGGAGAACTTAAGTATTTTTTGGGTATTGAAGTGTTGAGATCTGCAAGAGCTGTCATTCTGAACCAAAGGAAGTATATTTTAGAAGTCATTGTTGATGTAGGACTCACAGGTGCAAACCCAATATCCACTCCCATTGAATCTAACCTAAGATTAACTTCAGTTGAACATGATCTATTAACTAGTTCTACTGTAGATGCTATCCTTCATGACATTACCCCATAACAAAGGCTAATTGGTAAACTCCTTTATGACACCATTACAAGACCAAACATCAGCTATGCAGTACAAACGCTTAGCCAATTTATGCAATCTCATAAACAGTCTCATTGGGAAGTAGCTCTTAGAGTGGTAAGATACCAAAAGGGTATAGTAGGCCAAGGGATTTGGTTACCAGCCAAGACAAGCTATAGGCTCACTTGTTGGTGTGACGCTGATTGGGTTGCCTATCCTAACACTAGAAGAGATCCATTATAGGTTATGTAGTAAAGTTTGGTGATTCATTGGTGGCTTGGAAGTCCAAGAAACAACAAACTGTCTCCAGGAGCTCAGCTGAAGAAGAGTACAGGACCATGTCATTATAGATGTGTCTGAGCTTACTTGGTTATCAGGGTTGTTTAATGAGCTTGATGTACCTATTCAGAAGTCTATTACCATTCTAAGTGACGACAAATCAGCTGTTCAGCTAGCAGCCAACCCAGTCTTCCATGATAGAACCAAGCATATTAAAATAGATTGTCATTTTGTCAGGGATAAGATCAAAGAAGGGTTGGTTGACACTGTACATGTTCACACACAACAGCAAGTTGTAGATTTATTGACCAGAGGCTTGAGTCAGGGTCAGCATTTACATCTACTGGTCAAGCTTGGTGTGCTTAACTTCTTACACCCTTCAGCTTGAGGGGACGTATTCAAGTTAACCTGTTCCACTTAACTTGTTCTCTTTTTACTGTTTGAGTTAGTAACTAAAGTAGTTAGTTGGTTAAGTTTGTTGATGAGCTGGTTGAGTTAGTCATGAGAATCATGTGATCCTCTGGCTATATATAGTGGACTGGACAATGTGTGAAATTGAGAATCAATAAAAATTCTTCTCTCATCTTCTTTGTAGATGAATTGGTGAGCTGATAAAGCTCACAATTCGACAACTCTACATTAGAATATTATAGTTATACATTAAAATATTATAGCATATAAATGTATATGATTGTGTATACTTCAAACATGTGGCGAATGAGAAATACAACGTTGCAATTTGCAGCTTCTCCAGCTTTGCTTTCCATCTTTATTCTCCGGTTATAACATACATGATTCTCAAGTAATTGAAAGAAGATGCACAATCACATAGTGATTGATTGGAAAGTTTAGAGAACATGCTCTGCAAAGTGCAAGGACTGTCTGAGATGTAAAAAGTTGCTAAAGTTGGAATGCTAAAGTTGCTCATAAATATATCTTTTTTCTTTCTAAAATTTATGAGCATGAAGCATTTCATTTTTGTGTTAAGCTCTTTGAAAACTAGAAAGTGGCCTTTTAAATCCTTCAAGTAAAATGATTTTAAGTAATATAACGTACATCTTCTTTTTCGATGGGGAGTAATATAACATATACTTGGTACAAAATATAGAGGCAATAGCTCACGATAAAAATTGAAGAATCCTTTCCAAGTACTCTTTTGAAAACAAGATGTTTTGGAATTCATAGGTATTTGGCATGACTCATGCAGGGGTCGCTCAAGCACGTTAGTGGCCTAAAGCCAAAATCAAAAGAAGTCCACAAATTTAAAAATAAACTAATATCCTTACAAAGTTTATTGTTCTAGATCCTTGAAACTCAAACTTGTTACTTTCTCTTATAAATGATTTCCAAGCAGGATATGGTTGAAAGTGAGCAGAAAAGATTGAATTTTCATGAACATCTCACTCGTTCTAGAACAAATATTAAACTATATTAGAAACGATGTCAAAGGAAAACTCAAGGTAAAAAACTTCCACCAGTATAAACACCAGAAGCATAACAATGGCCTATCTCACAGTGGAGAGATCTATTCAAAAACATCACTTAACGTGTATTTACATACCCACTATCAAACCCCTGCCCCATTTTCCAAGAATCAGTGTTTAAGCTGTAAATCTTCACCCTATTTTCATATTTTTCCTCATTTGTCAGAAAAGTTAAGGTTTGAACAACTTTCTAGTCACCATTTGTACCATCATAATCAAATTGGGGTTAAACAGATGAACCAATTTTAAGAACAAAACAATTTTATAAATCCATAATACAAGAGTACTATTAACAGATTTAACGTCAAAACAGGCTATATTAACTACAACTCTCAAAAACTTTTAGATTAGACCCGTCGATACCAAAAGTAGCAACTCAGAACTAACATATCTCACTTTATGTTTATATTTTCCACATGAGAAAGTCAACAATGTAAGAAGAAATATGAAGAAAGGAAAGGAAACCAAAGAGTTTTTTTTACTTAACAACCAAGAATACAAGAAAGGAGAAAATGACAGTGTAAAGCTAGCATAATAAAGAATACTTTATTGTGATAGCAATTCCAAGCAGGAAATGGTTGAAAGCAAGCAAAAACGATAAAATTTTAATGGAAGTTAGGAATCAGTAAGCCAGATTTGATACATTACATAGGTTACCTGGCATTAGTTGAACCATTGAACCCCTCTACAGATGACGGAAAATGCGAAAACAAAGAAATTCGCATCAGGAACAACTATATTTGTCAAATTATAGTTGTACAACCAGTTGGCGTTTTCTGGTTGAACCATTTCTGATTAGTTGTCGAAATTTTAAGAAAATATATTTCTGCAGACAACTTGGAAATCCTAACATTAGCAAGAAATTATAATTAAAAGGAAGATATCTAGAAAAAATGAATGACCCGTAGTATTCGTTTTGTGGAGTATCTGGGTGAGTATAGCAAATCCTTAGTTTATGTTTCAAATTTCTGACTTTGATTTTAGTTTATGGTCTTTGAATGAATGACGTTCTAAGATAATACTCTCAAACTAAAAGTACCTAGAGTATTTCAAAATATTCTTTAATCTTTTGTTCGCACGTAAAAAGTTAGAATTAAAGAATACCAAAAGGAAAGACAAACAAATTGAAACGAACAAATTAGAAAAGTAAAATAACCCTCAAAATAAATAACTGCTAAAATTAAGCAAATACCTCATCAGCTTGATGATACCTATGAGCAAAAAAAGCAAAGTGATTTCCTTTCTCTATATCTCCATCATACATAACTCTCATTCTAGGATCCAACAAAGTTTCATAAGCTTCTTGCACCCAAGTAAACCGCTGGGTATACTCCTCAACCCGATCTGGAGGTGAAACATCCGGATGGTACTTCCTCGCTAATTGCTTGTATGCTTGCTTAATTTCCAACAACGATCCTGTTTCTGGTATACCCAAAAGATCGTAAAATTTCTTATCGATGCCGGTATAAGAAACAACATCATTTATGTTCAATTTAGGTTTATATGACTCGAATCTTGTCCTCAAAACTTGATTATTTGAAGGGAATTTAGGGAAAAATAGATGGGGGGAAATTGTTGGTGGGTTTATGGGAAAAAGGGGGAAATGAAGGTTGCTTCTAGGGATAGCACGTTATCTCTATTTCAGTGGAAGATTTTGGGTAAACATTTATCGGTGAAATCCAGGAAAATCAAAGTTTCTTAGTAAAATAATTGGATATGGGCTCAATTTAAGGGACCAAATAGAAGAAAAAATTCGGTATGGAGGGAGATCGGAGAACTTATGCAGGTTTTTCATTGACAAATGTTTTACGGCAAAGGTTAGCCCTACTTTTCCCCTTTCAATTGCCAAATAGTAGAAAGGAAAAGGTGTGGGGTCAACAGTAAAGGGACACGTGGGAGTTCTACGTTGTTTCTTGGTAAAGCAAACCCACACTTATATATATTTGATAGATTTAACTTTAACAATTAACTTTCAAAAAGACAATTTAAAAAATAGAAAGAATAATGTCTAATTATTAATAAATATTATTTTACATAAAATAAATTTCACTTTTATTCTTAATGAAACAAATCTCAGCCAACAAACATCCAAGAATTATTTTAGACTACACGTTTCAAAAGTCGTCGTTTTTCCTTAAACACCATGTCAAGTCAAAGTGTTGCCACATAAAATAGGACCATCCAGTTGGCCTTGGACATATAATACAACATATTCCAAATATTTTTTAATATATTATTTCACTTTGTGTTAGAAGAAAATTTCTATGGGCGACTTTAATTTTTATTTTATATTTTGACATGACAAACACCTAGGATCAGAATACTTGAATAAAAATTAAAATTTACTTTATGAACTAAAAATTTAACATAAGAAAAACTTATTAGTTCATGATTATATCCTCCCTAACATTTTATTAATCAATGATTTACATTGAATAAGTAAAATCTTATCTATGCCCAAAGGACCTCCAAAATATTTGAATGATAAGCTTACTTTGTGGAAAAAAGTAAAAAATATAAGAGTCTTATTGATCATGTTCACTAACATTTTCCAAATTTATTAAATGTTTTTTAGCATTTATTATCAATTCAAAAAGTTGAGAGAATTTCAGAAGCAAGCGTGCAATTACTGAACTAAAAGAATAAATTTTTTCTATCAAAATAAAATAAAATATTAAATCATCAACAAAGCTTAGTTAAATTAAGATCATTTTAGAGCATTTGAGATAATAATAAAAGCATGAGATCCTTTTTAATTTTTTTTTAGGATTCGTGTGAGATGCTTAATAACACTGGAAAAAAAGGGTGCCTCCATTTTCTAATCATAGAATAGAATTCTAGCTTTGATAATTAACAATGTAAGTACAATGACTTTCTCTCCATTTTAATGAAACTTCATATCTTACTTTTTTTTTTTAAAAAAAATTCATTCTTCCATCAAGTTGCAATACTAAAATTCACATCCTTATTTTTTTTAATGTTGAAAAAGTAGTATAGTAGTCTCTAATATTTCAATGGAAAACATAGTAAATAAGAGATTAAGAAATAAAAAAATAGAAAAAATAAATTCAAATGAATAATGTAAAAAAATAATTATTTAAAGAAATTTTTTTTTTTTTCGATGATTGTGGTAATTATAGATTGTCTCAAAGAAAGTATGGCTCTTGGTCATGTAAAAAAAAGAGTATCGGTATTATAATAATTGTAAAGGAAGTGGAGGCGGAAATAAGGAGATGATAAAGAGAAACAGTGAAAAAAAATATATACTTAATTAAAAATAAAAGGGGGTAATATTTTATGTTTTTTTTCTTCCACATTAGCATTAAGGAAGTAAATATTTCATTTTAAAATAGTTCAAAGATAATCGTGATCCCCTCCTCCCGTAAAAACATATCGTTGAAATTTGATGATACTCCTAGAAAATACATGTGCCTTTTTAAAAATTCATTAAAGCAATTAAATAAAATCACTTTTTTTAATCGAAAAGCATAGTATGCATTAATCAAACCCAGTAATTATTATAAGAAATAGGTGAAGCCTCCAATAATTCAAATACGAAGGTGTTAAAACAAGAAATTTCATGAAGTAGTGATAATTATAGAAAATTTAGCTAACTTAATTATGATCATTCCGGTAGATTTTTGGAAGAACTTGGGCAAGGATGACATAGAGTGGTTGACTAGACTGTTCAATGCTATTAGGGAGTCTGCCAAGATTCCTGAGGAATGGAGGAGGAGTACAATGGTGCATTGTACAAAAATAAAGGAGATATTTAGAACTGCAACAATTACAGGGGGATCAAGTTGTTAAGCCACACTATGAAGATATGGGAGAGAGTTGTGGAGAGGAGGGTGCGTAAAGTTGTATCTATCTCGGAGAACCAATTTGGCTTCATGCTGGGGCGGTCGACGACTGAAGCAATCCATCTGATTCGGAGGTTAGTGAAAAAATATAGGGATTATAAGAAGGATCTTCATATGGTATTCATTGATCTAGAGAAAGCGTATGACAAAGTTCCAAGGGATGTATTATAGAGGTGCTTAGAGGCGAAAGGTGTCCCCGGGACTTATATCAGACTGATGAAGGACATGTATGATGGAGCCAAAACTCGGGTAAGAACGGTAGGAGGACACACCGAGTATTTTCTTGTGGAGTTGGGACTCCATCAGGGTTCTGCACTATGCCCTTTCTTGTTTGCCTTGGTGTTAGACGAGCTGACGCGATCTTTACAAGAAGAGGTACCCTGGTGTATGCTTTTTGCAGATGACATAGTATTAATTGATGAGTCTCGGACTAAAGTTAATGAAAGGTTAGAGACGTGGAGACACGTCTTGGAGTCCAAAGGATTCAAATTAAGCAGGACCAAAACTGAATACTTGGAGTGTAAATTCAGCGTAAAGAGGGAGGAAGAAAACTCTGAGGTGAGGCTTGCCACTCAACTGATCCCCAAGAGGGATAAGTTTAAGTATCTAGGGTCCATTATCCAGAGTAGTGGCGATATCGATGATGATGTCACACAACGTATTGGGGCAGTATGGACTAAATGGAGACTGGCCTCTGGGGTACTGTGTGACAAAAAGATATCGCCCAAACTTAAGGGTCAGTTTTACAGAGTGGTGGTTAGACCAGCGCTGCTGTATGGGGTGGAGTGCTGGCAGGTTAAAAACATTCATGTTCAGAAGATGCATGTCGCAGAGATGAGGATGCTGAGATGGATATGCGGTCACACCAGAAGTGACAAGGTTAGGAATGAGGATATTTGGGAGAAACGGAGGTGGCCCCGGTGGAGGAAAAGATGAGGGAAGCGAGACTGCGATGGTTCGGACATGTGCAGAGAAGGGGTATCGATGCTCCTATTAGGAGGTGCGAGATATTGGTGGTGGGAGCCACTCGAAGGGGTAGAGGTAGACCAAAGAAGTACTGGGAAGAGGTGATCAGACAGGACATGGCAGAACTCGACCTTACTGAGGACATAACCTTAGATAGAAAGTTGTGGAGGTCGCGAATTAGAGTAGCAGGCTAGGTCCTTCTTCCTCTTACTATTCTTCCCCTTGGTCTTCTTCTAATTATTATTGTTAGCATTTGTATTATTTTACTAATTATTCCTTTTTCTTTTTAATATCTAACATATATGTGTCAGTTTTATCATAGTTATTTATTGTCATGTACTATTCATTGTAGTCGCATTTGCTATTCATTTACCTTACATTTCCTTTTGCCATATCTAGTCTTTCTGCTTTTGGGTTTTGAGCCGAGGGTTCTAGGACACAACCTCTCTACTTCTATGAGGTAGCGGTAAGGTCTGCGTACAATCTACCCTCCCCAGACCCCACTTGTGGGATATCACTGGATATGTTGTTGTTGTTGTTGTTGTTAATTATGATCATAACTTTCAAATGAATTTAATCCCACCCTAATGGATAGCATGACCTAAAGTAATTTTTTTTGTCAAGTTCAGGGGAATTCTTTTAATGTATTTTCTCTATTTAAAAGACATCTCCTAAAAATAAATTTGTTTTTAATCTTTATGGACCATAGATAGATTTCAAAAGGAATCGAAAAACACATAAGAACTAATCCCTAAATGATAGTTAGACTTTACTTCACATTTTTTGAATTAATAAAATATCAAGCAGTCTATGATTATCCCATAAAAAATCTAAAATCGATAAAACAAATTCATCATCTAAATTCAAAGAAGTATTCACCAAAAAAATCCAAAAGTTAGTGCCATCATGTGTGATTCAGCCAAACAACAACTAAATATTGTTAAAAAATGATTAATGAGAAATTGACAGAACTTAGAACAATACAATCAACCAAGAATCTTGAAAAGCTTCACCTTATTGGCTTAAAAATACAAATTTTTCTTTTCTTCACAATCTTTATAAATAGCGAAAACTCAGAATATATCAGAAAATCCAACTATAAAACTGGACAAAGCCACCAAGAATCTTGAAATCTTGACCTACTAGCGAAACAAGATGAAGTTTTTTTACACTTAAGCCTTTGAAAAAAAAAATATCAAATTCTTTGAATAAGAAGTTAAGTTGGACTAATAACAAGTTTGTAGTAAAAAGTAGTGAAAAAACTAAACAAATGTAGTGAAACTTACATTAAAGCTTCAAAAATGGTGCAAAAGTAAGAAACCTATAGTTTAGAATCTTATACTGTCACCTTATTGTGAGCCCAATCCCTCTTGCTAGATATTCTTCATTATAGGATCGAGCTTCCAGATCATTCATGAGGTAGTAGCTTGTACCTTCAATAGGCCTTCGAGGATTTTTTTTTTTATGTTTTTTTCTATTTGAGGACTAGACGTTAACGCTTGTATTTTATTGAGTATTGTCACAACCCAAGCCTAGGGCCTAGACGTGACACGGCGATAGGGAACCCGAAAGAACCCAAAACAAGCCTCTTAACTTATCATGACACATCATTGGTCGCGGAAGCATATAAAAGACATAAAATAGTAGAAACAAGGGCAGAGGGGCTAAGTGAAAGCTTGCATAACATCAACATCAATAGTCAAAAGAGTCAAGGCTCATAGCATAGATATATAGCATGTCTAACAAATACCTCTACTACACAGATAAGAGCGGGGACCAAGACAAGCAACCGGGCTTACTCTCATAGTCAAAATGAACAATAAGAAAGAGTGTCTCAATAAATAATAAGAGAAACATAGACAAACGTCCCCAGAATGGATGACTCACCAACTAGCTTGATTGGTACCAAACTAGCCACATGGAGGAGGAGTATAATCAACTTGTGCTCCGGTTCCTACATGGTGATATCATGTCGGTAAGAGTATGCGTTAGTATGTTTGAATGTACTAAGTATGTAGGATGCAATGTAACAAGAGATAGGCAATATAGTCAACATGCATAAGTATAAGCAATGGATAGCATAATAGCAATATAGCATGTATGAATGATGCTTGAAGTAAAATCATGCTTGTAGTATATCATACTTTCATAGAACACAACATAAGTGTGTAGGGAGTGACCACTCTTAGTGCAATTCCAAGGCCTACCACCCCCTTCGAGAGGCGCATGAGGTATTAACCCCTTCATGAGGTTGATGAGTACAAACCCCCATCTAGGTTGATGAGTACTATCTCTCATCTAGGATGATGAGTATAAACCCCCAACTAGGTAGCACGGGCCTACCACCCCTCGAGCGAGGCGATTGAGGTACAAACCTCTCAACAAGGTTACCTGGGCCTACAACCTCCCGAGTGAGGCTTGGTCATTTTTCCCACACTATATAGATAACGCCATATATGTACATTCCTCTCATGATCATATAAACATCACCTACATTCATTCCTTTCATCATCATAACATCATTCAACTCCTAAGATAGGCATTGGACCTTTAATTCATTAGAAAATCATAACCAAACATTTTATCAAACACTTGGCGGGTGTGTAGTGCTAGTACAAAATCCATGCAATTTAGAGATGAAATCATGCAACAAAATCCATTGTAAAACCATCAGTCAATACCTTGCAACACCCTCAAGCAATATACATCAAAACGCTTCATCAAATCTTACAATAGGTCCAAGATTTATAGCTCAAAACATAGCAAAACAGTCACAATTTCATATAACTTTAACATAGTTCATAGACAAATTCATACTAGTAAACCCATTTGAAAAATCAACTTTAAATCATGCAAATTGAGTAAAAAGGAGGTTAGGGCACCATGGGTGAAAGGACCCAATGGTTGAAACCCACATACCACAGCTTTGGAGAATTTATTGAAGAAGACTTTAATGGAGACTTGAAGCTTGAGTGAAATCCTTAAGATCCGGATGAGGGTTTGAGACTTGAATGTAGGAAAAATATTTGGTTAAGTGTTTTGGTGAGTATTGGGGAATGTTTAGGATGATATGAGGGTGAAATATGGTCAAGTATAGGTATTTTCACATTTAGGAACACTTAGGCCCAAGACTTAAAAGTCTTGGACTGAAACAAAAAAAACTGGACAAAATTTGTACATAGGCGCATCGCAGAAGGGCGCGATGTTGCCTCTGGAATTTGCATTTTGCAAAATTTTGGATTTTGATATGGTTTCTCTAAAATCGGGGTTAGACCTATTTCCCACTCAATTTGATCCCCTGAACAAGAATATGAAGTCGAATTTTCAAAATAACGAACGAATTTTCAGATATATGGAAATTATGATTTAGGGCACTTTCGAGGCACATTTTTTGGCACTTTTTGGGGTTGTTTCAATATCTCCCCCTTGGAAACATTCGTCCCCAAATGTCAAAGAAATGTACATGAGAAGAGTGACAATGAACAAATCAGCCCCAATAAGAATGCAACATTACATTTAAAACACCATGTTCAAATTCTCCACATAAGTGTAAAATCATTATAAATTTGCCAACTTAAACATGAATGCATATGAATGGCATAGGGGCTGAAACATAAGACTTGAAATCACATATGGGCTTAGAATTAGTACCTTAGGCTTGAGTGGAGTGGAAAAGATAAGGATACCACTTTTGCATGTCCGTTTCGGCCTCCCATGTAGCAGTTTCAACTTGTTGGTTCCTCCAAAGGACCTTAACGGAAGCCACTTCCTTGTTCCTCAATTTCATCACTTGGTCATCTAAATTCTGAACCGAAACCTCCTCATAAGTCAAGTTATCATCCACAACATGCACAATATCAAGAGGAACAATAGCATTCGGATCACCCACACATTTTCTCAACATGGACACATGGAACATCGGATGTACCAAATCTATTTTAGTAGTCAATCTCAACTCATAAGCTACTTTGCCAACTCTCCTCATTAACTCATAGGGGCCAACATATCTTGGACTCAACTTCCACTTTTTACCAAAATGAACCACACCCTTCATGGGTGAAACCTTTAGATACCAATCACCAACTTTGAATTTAAGGTCTCTTCTTCTCACATCGGCATAGGATTTTTGACGACTTTGGGTTGCTTTCAACCTTTCCATAACCAGATCCAGTCCCAATAAAGCCACCTCTCCAACCTCAAACACCACCCAACCGGTGATCTACATCGCCTACCATAGAGAGCCTCAAAAGGAACCATCTCAATGCTAGAATGATAGCTATTATTATATGCAAACTCAATCAATGGAAGATGATCATCCCAACTACCCCTAAACTCCAATACACATGCCCTAAGCATATCTATAAGGGTTTGAATCGTCCTTTCGGCTTGGCCATCCGTTTTAGGGTGGAAGACCATACTAACTTAGACCCTTGTACCAAGAAACTTTTGGAAAGACCTCCAAAAATGAGAAGTAAATTGAGCACCACGATTCGATATAATGGATAAAAGAACCCCATGCAACCTCACTAACTCATGGATGTACAACTTTGCATAATCTTCAGCCTCATTTATAGTCTTAACCAGTAGAAAGTGAGCCGATTTCGTCATCCTATCACCACAACCCATATGGAATCAAAACGCTTCCTAGTCTTGGGCAACCCAACCACAAAGTCCATATTAATCTCTTCCCACTTCCAAGTGGGCACCTCTATATCTTGGGTTAGGCCACCCGACCTTTGATGCTCAGCTTTGACTTGTTGGCAACTATGACAACTGGAAATGAATTTGGCAATGTCCCACTTCATGCCTCCCCACCAAAACACATCCTTCAAATCCCTATACATTTTAGTGGAACTGGGGTGAATGGAAAAAGAAGAGTTATGAGCATCATCAAGAATCCTCTCCCTCAAGCCATCAACACAAGGTACACACAACCTACCTTGGTACCTACGTAACACCCCACACCTTACAATATTGGCACAATACAAATGGAACATGACATGATTTGGACCAATTGACGCTAAATTTTAAAAGTGCTTGAATCTCGTGTTAATGGGCTATATGTGCGTTTAATGCTTAATAGGGTCGAGTGAATACATGTTTTGTGTTGAATTAAGGAGATTACGGCCTTGAATGAAGTAAAATAATTGAGGTGGTTGTAGGACTTAGTAAGCAAGTAGGTGAGTCACCTGCTTGCTTAGCTTAAATTGTCAGTTAAACGGAGACGAGGCTCGACGTCGAATTTGTCTAGGTTCGATTACGAATAAAGTCCGTGTTAAGGGTGTAAATTTGGCCAATGTTTTAGCATCATAAATGGGATACATTTTCAGCTGAAGAAGTATAGTAAAAAGGGCCCAAAGACAATGCAAAACACTTAACAATTAGGGCCCAAGCTAAGTGAACAAGAAAGCTGAAAATTTGGCAGCCCAAGTCCATCAAGTTCGTGCTCCAAAAAGGCCCAACTTTGAGGGCCAAGCTGGTGGGTAAGCTACTTGATAATGTGTGGATTATATTGGTCAATAATTCAAGAGAAGGTCGGCCTAATCCCTCTATAAAAAGAGGCCTAAAGCAGCTCCCACAATCACTATTATTTTGAACACAAAAGAGAATCAGCTTTGTCTCCAACTTGTCTCCCAACGTGTATTGACTTGCAAAGCAGTAAAAGGGAACTTCTAGGGTTCTTATACAAGACCTATAAATTGAAGATAGTGGTAAGTAAGTTTATACATGTGTTTACTATAGTTTTATCATGAAAAAAACAAGAGATAGATGCTAATTTCACTTGCTGAAATTGTTGGACAGATTCTGTGCAGAACATTGCTGCACTTTTGCTTTTGTTTTGGTGATTTCTCTATGGTTTTTAAGTTGTATTATGAAGAGAACTTGATGTTACTAACATGATTTGAGTCGTAAACATCACCCTAAGGTTGCTGCCCTGATTTTGGTTTCACTTAACAAGCGCGTCTTATTGTGTTATCTTAAGCATCGTGTTGATTGGAATTTGCGGGATGTTGTATATAAGGCTATTAGCCCACATGCTTCTTGACATCTTAATTATTGCTATAAGACTGGTTTAGGTCTGTTTCTTTGTGTAAATGTTGCTGGAACAGTTTGTTTAGAGTTGGAATAGGTTTGGAGTTGTCAACGTCGAAAGGTAGCGAAGGAAAGTAACGTTATGCTGTCCGTTTTTAGATTGTGTTGAATTGTGATGTATTGTGCTTTGTGGGCTGTTGTAAGGCTGTTA
>JAPFFP010034099.1:0-15433 GCA_026153255.1 Solanum medicagineum | reverse complement strand
CTCAACTTGGGACAACTCCTAATCCTAAGCATCTTACACGTCCAGAATGCTCTTTACCTAGCACCTTACCAACGACATCGTTTGGTGAAATTTTAGATTCATCTGCGATGCTTTGAGTCATGGCTAGCTCAATTTTTTCCTGAATACAACAACCATCAAAAGTTAGATATTTGAGCACATAATTTATTCCAGTATCAAAGTTATTGACTTTTCCTAATTTTCTTTTTTTTTTTCTAGCAACTAATTGCATACAATACTAGATAACAGTTACATGAGAATCCCAAGAAGTTAATCTACTACTTCTAATACTCAATCATAGAAGTCCTCTAAAATAAAAGTTAATCCAAACTTTCCTTCACTTACTGGCATGTCATTTAGTGCTTAGCTTTCCCTTTACATCCTATAATCCTAGTGTGCCCTTCCTTAACTTGGGAGGGATTATGAGATTTTCTGAGTTATTCTTTTCCACTTTCTGGGTGGAAAATTTCATATTCAGTTCAATACGTACAAAGAACTTATAAGCTTCTGACTTCTGCAAGCAGCATGATTGTAAAACAATTCAACTTAAAACACTCTACACAATCTAAATAGACATAAATATAAAGCAGAACAGTGTGGTCTTTACATGGTAGCAACTTGCATTATGACAACAAAGAGAAGGACCGTGGACGGAAAATATGATTTTGACAGATTTCTATACAATGCAGATGAAGGCAAGCCAATGATTTGATGCATACTTACAAAGAGGGTTGATCAATGACCTATGATTCTTGATTTACCTCTAACTAGTAAAAGATTTGGATCGAGCAAGGACAGTGTAGGTAGAAGTACGTCATAGTTTAATTCTATTATTTTGATGGTGAAAAGAACCTATAATTAGCTTCTCGTGAATTCTCTAAATGAACAATTTCAACAAAATCTTTTTACTTATATTCAACTCTATGTATTCTCCCACTTGTGAGTTTAGAGAACTGTTAACATACGCACTGAGATACCACAAGTAGAGTCTAGGATGGTAAAATGTATTTAGACCTTACCCTTACCCGTTGGAGATAAAGATGTTTCCAAAGGTTCCCACTCTCAATTGCAACGACAGTGAAGAAAACGTGGCAACTAGTAAGGAACACAGTGCAGATGTGATAGATATCAAAAGTATGACATACCCAATCAAACCTACATCCATCGAAAAGCAAAACAACACTCCAATGCCTATTATCCTTCTATATCCTCTTTCACCCACCAAATCATAAAATGCGGTTCATACAGATGCAACGTGTAACTAGACAATGCCAATAAAGCAATCAGACAATGAGAGCAACACATCGATCCCTGCACTACAGGAAAAGGGCTTATTTATGACCAATAGTTAGGGACCAGCAGACAATCCCGTCGCTAAAAGTATATATATTGGGATGAGATTATATTCTAGTCTTTAAAGCTCTATTTTATGTGTAAAATCTGGTCTAAATAAAATTAATAACCTGTCCCAATTGTATTTGAGAACCTTATGGAGAGAGTACCGCCAAAACATTTTAAAAACATTACCAAAAAATTAAACTTTCTGTGTTTTATTAAAAAGTAGGCGCCAAAACCTTTTTTTTTCTAAAACCTACAAAAACTCTGTTTTCTCTCAAAACCCACTGGTCACAATATTGCCGTCTACTACACAACGTTAACAACATATTGTCTCTCTTCAATCTCAATCAACATATGAGTTCCTAGGGTTATCACAACTCTACCCCGGAACTTCTAAACGTATTTTCAGCAGCAAAGTCTCTGGTTTCAATCTCTGATCTGCAATTTCAGGTATGTTATCTCTTCTTTTTTTCTTTTTTCTGTTTTCTGTTCTTTGATCTATCGCTAACTTTACCCTATTTTCTTATTTTATTCAGTTCTGATTTTAACTGATTCAGTTTTGTAGTATATTGTGTGTTTGAAGAATCACTATACATATAAAATAGTGTTGTTTTTAGAAAAAAAACTAAGACGAGATCATTCCCTGTTCTTCTCTACTTCATGATTTTCCTTCTACAACAGACAACAAATTCCCTTGTATGAAGAGTTATCTGATCCTTGATATATTAGTGTTGATTATAGTTCTCATATCTCTATTGTTGACTTTAGTTTATAGTTCTCGTGTGTCGTCTCACTGATTCACTTGTATGTATGTGGAGTGTTTGAATAATGAATTAGAGATACTAATCATTGTGCCTTAGTCTTGAATATCAACAAATCTTTCCTTTAGGAAGAAATCTGGTTGTATTAGCCCTTAAAGCAGGATTTAAGGCTCAACTTGAAATCATATAGAGAATATTGAATTTTCAAAAAAAGAAATTATGTACTTCATCTTTTATCCTCGTAGGTGTTCTCGTACGAGACTCATAGGCAATATCCATTGCACTACTCTTCCAAATTTCACTTCTTCCGCCCAATGTTCTCCAATTCCTTTCAATCCAGTAGCTATCTTTTAATCAGTTTGAACTCTCAGTTTATAGTTCTCGTCTCTCTGTTGTTGACTTTAGTTTATAGTTCTCGTCACACTTATTCATTTTCATTTGGAGTGTTTGAATAGTGAATTAGAGATACTAATCACTGTGCTTTAGTCTTGATTATCGACAAATCTTTCTTTTTAGTACGTAATCTAGTTGTATTAACTAGTAAAGCAGGATTTATGGCTCAACCTGCAGTTTATCCTAACGAATCATTTAGTCATATAGAGAATATTGATTTTTCAAAAAAAGAAACTATGCACTTCATCTTTTATCCTAAGTAGGTTTTCTCACACGAGCAACATAGACAGTAGCCATCGGACTACTCTTCCATATTTCACTTCTTCCTCACAATGTTCTCCAATTCCTTTCAATCTAGTAGCAATCTTTTTAATCAGTTTGAACTCTCAGTTTATGGTACTCGTATCTCTGTTGTTGACTTTAGTTTATAGTTCTCGTCTCTCGTCTCACTGATTCACTTCTATTTGGAGTATTTGAATAATGAATTACAGATACTAATCACTGTGCTTTAGTCCTGATTATCGACAAATCTTTCCTTTTAGCAAGTAATCTGGTTCTATTTACCAGTAAAGCAGGATTTAAGACTCAACCGGCAATCATATAGAGAATATTGTATTTTCAAAAAAAGAAACTATGTACTTTATCTTTTATCCTTGTAGGTGTTCTCACACGAGCAACATAGGCAGTATCCATCACACTACTCTTCCAGATTTCACTTCTTCCACCCAATGTTCTCCAATTCCTTTCAATCAGTAGCTATCTTTTTAATCAGTTTGAACTCTCAGTTTATAGTTCTCGTCTCTCTGTTGTTGACTTTAGTTTATAATTTTCGCCTCTCGTCTCACTGATTCACTTGTATTTGGAGTGTTTGAATAATAAATTAGAGATGCAAATCATTGTGCTTTAGTCTTGATTATCGACAAATCTTTCTTTTTAGTACATAATCTGGTTGTATTAACTAGTAAAGCAGGATTTAAGGGTCAACCTGCAGTTTATCCTAACGAATCATTTAGTCATATAGAGAATATTGAATTTTCGAGAAAAGAAACTATATACTTCATCTTTTATCCTAGTAGGTGTTCTCACACGAGCAACATAGGCAGTAACCATCGCACTACTCTTCCAAATTTGATTTCTTCCTCCAAATGTTCTCCAGTTCTTTTCAATCCAGTACCTATCATTTTCCAAATCATCTTAGTATAGTCATAAAGCATATAGAGTTGTTCTCCAGATTCTGCACAGCCCTGGCATATAGTGTAGTTAGGATTCACCACTATTCTCTAGTTTGAAGTGTTATCTAAGTTATGATCCTTTAATACATTTTACTATCTTTTTAATCAATTTAAACTCTCAGTTTATAGTTCTCAACTCTCTGTTGTTAGCTTTAGTTTTTAGTTCTCGTCTCTCTCACTGATTCACTTGTATTTGGGGTGTTTGAATGATGAATTAGAGATACTAATCATTGTGCTTTTGTCTTGATTATCGGCAAGTCTTTCTTTTTAGTAAGTAATTTGGTTATTAACAAGTCTTTCTCTTTGGATTCATCATTATTCTCTAGATTCTGCATAGCCCTGGCATATAGTGCGGTTTGGATTGACCACAATTCTGTAGTTTGAAGGGTTATTTAAGTTATGATCCTTTGGTACATTTAGCTATCTTTTTAATAAGTTTGAGCTCTCAGTTTATAGTTCACGTCTCTTTGTTCTTAACTTTAGTTTATAGTTCTCGTTTCTCCTCTCACTTATTCACTTATATTTGGAGTGTTTGAATAATGAATTAGAGATACGAATCAGTGTGCTTTAGTGTTGATTATCGACAAGTCTTTCTTTTTAGTAAGTAATCTGGTTATATTAACTAGTAAAGCAGGATTTAAGGCTCAACCTGCAGTTTATCCTAACGAATCATTTAATCTTGTAGAGAATATTGAATTTTCAAAAAAAGAAACTATGTACTTCATCTTTTATCCTAGTAGGTGTTCTCACACTAGCAACATAGGCAGTAGCCATCGCACTTCTCTTGCAGATTGCACTTTTTCCTCCAAATATTCTCCAATTCCTTTCAGTCCAGTAGCTATCATTTTCCAAAATCATCTTATTATAGTCACGAAGTAGATAGGGTTGTTCTTTAGATTCGGCATATCCTTGGCATATAGTGTTGTTTGTATTCACCACTGTTCTCTTATTTGAAGGGTTATTTAAGTTATGATACTTTGGTACATTTAGCTATCTTTTTAATCAGTTTGAACTCTCAGTTTATAGTTCTCGTCTCTCTGTTGTTAACTTTAATTTATAGTTCTCGTCTCTCGTCTCACTGATTCACTTGTATATGGAGTGTTTGAATAATGAATTAGAGATACTAATCACTGTGTCTTACTCTTGATTATCGATCCATCTTTCTTTTTAGTAATTAATGTGGTTGTATTAACTAGTAAAGCAGGTTTTAAGGCTCAAAAACCTGCAGTTTATCCTAACAAATCATTTAATCATATAGAGAATATTGAATTTTCAAAAAAAGAAACTATGTACTATAATCAAAAGATACATTTCTATTCAACCAAATGATAAACATATATAAATAATCATTTTGGACTCAAGAAATAGTTTCAGTTTTCAAACCATTACTACTACTTTCTTCTTTACATACAAATGGATTCTGTAGATAAGACTATAGTCTCAAGCATGTTTTTCATTTACTCAGCTTCTAGACGACTGTGTAGCTCTATAGCAATTTCTTTTAGAACTATAGCTGAATCTCATATTTTTGTTGGAACTTATGATAATTCTGTCCAGTTCAGTTAAGCTAGCAAACAGAGAGAAGAAAAGTTGAAATGAATTTACCCATTAGAATGCTGCTAGTGAGTTGTATTATTTTTTATAAAAAGATTTAAAAAATTCAGCTTCTTGAGCAAGGGTAAAAGCTAGTTTGCAAACTAAATGTACAGCATTGCAAAGAAACAGAGCATACTCCTTGAACTTATGGCAGACGTTGACAAATTAAACAGAACTTTCAGATATAAATAATTGATATAATCCGGAAACTTAACTTGTGGGACAGTCATTGTGAGTCTACTTATATGACATTAACTTGTGGGATAATTTGTTTCAATAACTTGTGGGATAATTTGTTTCATCAGGTACTTTTTGTAAGGAGCAAGAACAAGGATCTGCAGATCTTACGATGTCTTCTTGTCAAGGAAAGGGAGCGATACATAATAACTATGTGGTTCTTGACAAAGAGTATATGCAAGTTGACTCCATTTTCTCCATCTACTAACCAGGTTAAGCAATGCACCCAAAAAGTTGAAACAAGTTTCAAGTCTCCTATATACAATGAAGAATTTTAGAAAATGTAGGCACAAAAAGAACTCTCAATATTGTATTATTTGTTCTTGCATATGCACAACTGATTTGCCAGTTGGGATATAAAAATCACTTTTTTATGACAACGTATGGATAGCTCTAGCACAGTATATCGTCGTTGGTTTGAGAATGTGTTTTACATATTTCACTTGGCTAAGATAGACTTTATCTGTATATGGCACAACTTCAATGCCTAAGAAAAATGAAGACTGCTTATATTTTTTAAAGCAAAGTGATTACTCAATTGGAAAACAAGTGTCTGCAAGATCCTAATATTGTTCCTAGTTATCACAATTTCATCGACACTTAGCAGCTACGACTATTTCAATTCTTGTTATAGGTTGTTTAGACTCCCATATGACAGTTTTGTGTATGACACCACAGTCCATTCAAAAGCTGCTTCCCAGAAGCAACAATGTAGCTACATTTTTGTATCTTTGTTCGTTTGTTTAATTAGGACTATCATGATTTTTTCAGAGCTTCATTTTCACTTTGATACTGCCCAGATTTTATGCATTTTTTTGGTTAAGTATTTTTTGGCATCATCCTGCACTTGAGTTTTCTATTCTCTATACTCTCTCTTATTCCTTAGCACGACAATTATTCGAAGAATTTTCTTGAAGTTTGCATTCAATACAATACTTTGGACAAATAGTTATTGTGAAATTATATCCAAGTAATACTGATTTATTTTCTCCAGGTGCAATTGGAAAGGGACGGGGAAAAGGACTTAACAACTCTACTATGTTCCATAGTCAAAGAATGGAAGCGATACACAAGAACTCTATGATTCTTGAGAAAGATCATACGCAAGTTCATACTCCGCCTACAACATCAACCCTTTCATCTGAATAACCATTGACTTATTTATTTTAACAAGTAATAATATACCTTACTTGATTTACATATAGTCATTTAAATAGTTATTGTAAAGGTTGCACACTTAGGAAACTAATTAGATATGAATGATCGCGTTTAAATTCTTTCTTACCTGGTGAGATCCTTCACTGGGTAATTTTATTCTCTTAGTTACTGGTTGTTTGATTTTATTCTCTTATTTATTTGAAGAAGCTTGTTTGTTCCTCCCTCGCTCACATGTTATTTCCAGTACAACTGCACGGTTGCACAACTACTAGTTGAGATGAAGATGCGTTTTCTGTTGCTGTCTCTATTTATTATTTCTTGCACATCTGCACAACTACTGGTTGTGATGAAGTTGCATTCTCTGTTTATGAAGTTGCTGGCTCTGTTTGTTATTTCCTGCACATCTGCATATTCAGGTCTTACTTTTTTTTTTTAAAAAAAAAAATATGATTGCACATACCATCAGCTTTGATAAACTTGGATGTCTCAATCATCCTTGTAAATAATGAGATGACTCAATACACACGATGTAAACGACTTGGAAGGCTTAGATAATAAAATTCATGTGATTATGTGATGCATTATCCACTACATATTGCATTCTATCTGTCAAAAAAAGCTGTAGGAAAACATCACTTAGTAGTTAAATGTTTTGTTTGGAATAAATGGATAATGAACATGCTCAGAACAGAGGTAATGTGTCATTAGTGAAGAGTCACATCTGCACGTGCAGGTCTTGTTTGTTTCTTTTCAATATAACTGCACGTATATGTCTTCTTCTCTGTTTTTTTATCTTCGACATAGTTGCGTGCACACATCTTCTTCTAAGTTATGGTAGGGATGAGCTTGAGCTTATGTTTGCGAGTTTGAACTAAGTTCATTCCAAAGACCTCGCTCAACCTGGATTTCGTAAGACAGCGAATCCAATAAGCTCTGAGCTCTAATAGTATCAAGCTCTCACAACTTGATGTGTTGTTTTATCGCAAAGGGAAGAATGACAATTTAATCTCCTGTCATTTTAACTAAGAATATTTTTTTTCTTTAAAACAAAACAAGAGACAGTGCTAAAACATGGCAGCTATGACACAGCAAAAAGGCACAATCTTTTCTAGATTAGAATCAAAACTGATGTACAAATCACCTGATAAACTCATAACATATGTTGTGGAGGTGAAATAAGCATGTCCAACATCAATATATTAGTACTTTAGAAATGCTTCAGTATATTAGTATTTTAGAACTACTTTCAGATTTACATGGTTGTGTCGGACAGATATTAAATTTTTGTGTCGAGTAATATGTATCAACAATGCATAGGATGAGCTAGATGTAACTGCACCCCATAGAAGTATATCATTTTCTGACCTAATGTCATAAAAGATGTGACAATATGCTCAAAAGAGAGGTAGTGCGTCATTAGTAAAAAGACACATCTGAATGTGCAGGTCTTATCTATTTTTTTCAATACAACTGTGCATATGTGTCTCCTTCTCTGTTTTTTTATCTTCTACATAGTTTCTCACACACATCTTATTACTCTGTTTTCATTTTTCCACATGTCTACGCGCACGCATCTCTTATTTGAGGTTTAACTTGATAATGATTTTTTTGAGTTGAATTAGAATTGTGATTAGCCGAGGAATGCAACAAGGACTATATAACAACTCTAATATATCACTCCCTCAACTAGAAATATCAACTCGATATAAATTTGAATTTTTGGTTAAAGCATTCCTAATTAATTTTTCTTTATTCTTGCAGCTTGTTGATGTTTCCGGATTACTCTTGGCTAATTTTGGAGATTGAAGTTGCAAGTTCAAATGCAAGTTTAGAAGATGCACAAGATTATTTTTCTTTTGCTATTAAAGTTATGCAAAACTTGATAACATAGTCTTTAGCTCGAGATACTAATTAGCTAACTTTTGTTTGCTAAGAATATGTTGAAATCTTTATTTTGTTAACTATCAGTTTTTTGTATGGAGATTTTCTGTAGCATTAACTTATTGATAATTTATAAGTTTGTGATATGGTCTAGAATCTTTGGTGGTCAATTATTAAAAATCAAAAATATTTCTCATCCACAAAGCTTTATCCAGGATGAGAACGTAATATATCGTCCCTAATGCTTAATCTAGGACGAGCTATTTTCTCGTCCTTAAACGTTAATTTAGGACGAGCTACTTTCTCGTCCCCAAGGATTAATCTAGGACAAGCTACTTTCTCGTTCCTAAAGGTTAATCTATGACGAGCTACTTTCTCGTCCCTAAAGGTTAATCTAGGACAAGGTAGTTTCTCGTCCCTAAAGGTTATTTTAGGAAGAGGTAGTTGCTCGTCGCAAAATGATTTAGTGACAAAAATTAACTACTTTTCAAAGAAAAATTCATCTAATTAGGACGAGTTATGTAGTCTCTAAAAGTGTTTTTGCGACCAGATTTATTATCGTCTTTAAAGACCTCTAACTACCAATAAACATTTCCCATCCCTATTGACCTTTAGCGAAGACACATATTAGGACGGGTGGCGACAAACCTTTCCCGTCCCAATAGACCTTTTTGCGACCAATTTTAGACCTTTAGGGACTAGATTTTCCTTCCTTAGAGACTGTTTTCTTGTAGTGCTATTCAGCAAACACATGTTTCTAGAGGTAGCTACCCAGAATGCAACAGAAAAACTTAAACAACAAAGAAAACTAAATGCAACTCAGAAAAGTGTTTAACAAGTGGTGTTGGTCATGCGAAACATCTAGTCGAATACTTAGGACTCCAGTCCTTTGTTGTTTGATATCAGTTTAGACAAGGATAAGCACTTACGCTATATACAACCTGCATTGATAGATTAAAAATCAAATGAGTCATCACTTACAATGCTCCTTAGAAGCATGTCTGCTTCTTAATTAATTGATCCCTGCAAAAAGCATTTGTTTTTACTTGTGAAGATGAGTTACTAAGCAAATGGAGAGTCTTTTTTCCTGTTCTAGCCTCTAGGTTCAGATTAATTGCTTGTGAAACTAATCTCATAATATTTTCTCACAGAAAGTCCACATATAAGTGATCTCATGACATTACTTCTGTTATCATTGTCATTCTCTATTTGCATTCCCCCTAACTGAAATAGGATTAAAGAAACATTCACAGAAATGGTTACTTTCATGAAAAATAAAATAATTTAGCACTAGGCTTGCTGGCTTTAGGGAGGGAATGTGTTTCAGGGGTAACTTTACCAGGTTTTCCTTTTATGATTTCCAAGTGGAAAAACAAGCATGAGCACTGCTATTGATACAAATACGAAATTTATCCAATCCACTGATGAAACAGTCTAAATGACTCAGCTTATAGAAGGCGCATAAGGATATGATAGTAAGAATCAAAATCAGAAGACCAGCCTCATCATGATCCAATGTTTCTAACATAACTCTTGCGAAGCTGTTTGATAGGATCCCACCTCGTTCCCATCCTATCCCTCTCTTATAGAAAAGTTCACAAAGAAAGCCAACAACAACAATAACTATGGCAGTCCCAAACAAGTTAGGATTGGTTATACGAATCCGCTTAATTCAAATATAACAACTACTATGCCCACGTCTCAAACAAGTTGGGCTAAGCTATTTGAATCTCAATTCTCTCATTTAAGCTCATTTCATAACATCATCATACTAAATAGTGCATAGTCAACTCAGCATCATTGGCAAGTCAGGAAAATTCATGATTCATAGCAAAACATCATATCTTGGGTAGTACAATAATTTTTTCAATCAGATAAACTCCTAAAGTCATTCAGTTGTACTGCAGCTTCAGGCTTACACGCAAATATAGACAATAGTTCCATGTTTATGTCTGGGGTCAAAAGACTCAGTAAAACATAAGAGTAATCAGCAACAACAATGCTAGCTACTAAGCAAATTGCCAAAGTAAATGCAAGTAAAGGCCATTTCTGTTTTCGCAAACTAAGACTAGTTCCTTGGTTTTTGCAAATCATTGATGATATGGCTATATAATAGGATCCAAGAAGTCTTCAGTACTAGAATCCGCAAAGTCTCAGTTTCCAACTTATTCAGAAAACTTACACATATCTCTTTTGCTGCCTCATTAACATATGTTCCATCTTCATTCTTATGAGTAATAAGATAGAGTTGTCCTCGTCCAGGAGTTTTTCCAGTCTCGGCTTTCTATTAATGAAACGAAAAAAAAGTCACAATAAATTAACTAACTACAAATAGTTGCTAGTCTAATTAAAGTAATTCAAATGAAGATTTCTCACCATTTCAGCCCTTCTTCTAGAGTTAGGTTTGGATCCACCGTTGTGTGAAATGATTCGTTGCTTTCGATTTTTAGCATTTCTTTTACACATTTTCTCAAATAAAGATATTTAAAAGTTAAAATATAAAAATAAATAGTCATATAATTAAACATACCAATTGAAGCACTTAAATACATACCTTTATTTTTTCTTTAAGGTGGTAATCAACATAAGAAACACATTGATCCCTTGGAATCCCCGTTGGAACTTCATCCATTAACTCAGCTCTGCTTTTAAGTGGGTCATAAATGCTATCGAATCTTTTTAGTCTTTTTGCGCCCCACTTCTTATCCATAGGACTATAAACATATCTTCTTCAAAATCGTGGCTTCAAGAATAAAAAAGTTGTTAGCTTATCTAGTTTAATAAATAAAAATACAACACAAAAATTAATTTCTAAGAAATTACTTTACATACCTTTATAAATTGATCAAAGCAACGGTTACGCTGGTAAATCTGACCATTTCTCAAAGTGAATTGGAAATATGGAACAATCAGTTGCTAAAATTCCATAAAAGCATGCAAGAGTGCCTTGTCCTTCACTAGTAGGAAAATCCATATCATCAAAATCAACTACAATACGTTCTCCATTAGATAAATTTAAGACATCCCTTTTCTTCACTTTGAGCTTCTGATATTCCCTTGTGAATCTGCAGAAATTTATTTAAAAAGTTTGTTGACTTCAACTCCAATAGAATGAAAAGCAGAGGAAGACTACAAAAAAATGGTCCTGCAAAAAAGTTTTTTGCCAGCCCCCTCTGATAGTAAAAGAAATGAAGAAGAAAGAAGAAGAAGGGGGCGAAAGAAAGAAGCAACCAAAAAGAAAATACCTATTGCATCTACTGTCCAGTAATGAAAACAGAGGAAGGCTACAAAAAATAAAGTACTACTGCAGAACTACAAAAAATTGAAAAAGAGAAACAAAAAACTATTACTAATTTGATATTGAACTAAAGAACTTCATTCCTATCCCAAACATATGCTTCTCTATTGCAGTTGGGACATTTTCATAATCAGTATCAAAAAGTTGTTCAAAATGTTGTTGTTGGCTCATTCTCATACATTTCTCCTTTATCAAGTTCTCCAATGTCAAACATATCTCTTGGCTTTAAATGTACAGCCACGCTCCATCCTTCTTCAGTTTTATCATCAACATAGTAGACCATATTTGCTTGAGATGCTTCAATATAAGGATCATGTTCCTCACGGTCACCAGTGTGAATCAATCTAGAAAAATTGACACAATTAAAATTTCAAGCATCTCTTTTGAATCCTCTACCCTGAGCAGTGTTAGCCCATTGATATTTGAAGAGCACAACCTTAAATTGACCATAATAATCAAGCTCAATTATATCTTCTACCTCACCATAATATGGTAAGGTTGCTTGCCTCACATGTCCATCAGCATTTGATGCAATACAAGAAGTGAAGTGTCAGAGGTAAGAAAAACTCCACTATTTTGAGTTTGCAATCGTTGTTCTCTAGATAAAGTCCGAAATTTGAATCCATTAATGTTATAAGTAGTGAACCTTCTTGCATCTGTCATTGGACCCCATACTAAAAACTCTATATCAGTAGATATCATATTTGCTATATTCGGATTCATGATCTAAATAAACAAAATTAGTTTCATCAAATATCCAAAATTCAAACAAGAAACTTAATTAAGCATAGATAAATATTCAGAAACTTAATTAATTCACTCACTCGAATTGGAAACCATTCAGGAAACTTCTTGTTAACTCTCTTCTCTACTTCTGTTAGCGAAGGTTTTCGACCCCTTGAACTTCTTCTTATGTGACTCCTAAATTCACTATAAAGAAGTTGATTGTATCAATTTTTATCACTTCACTCTAATAATTTTTTTAAAAAAAATTAATTTATATTTCTTACTCAATAAATGACTTTACTGCTGCATAGTTAAGTAACACATATCGATGAGCTTGTGTCTTCTCAAGTTGAGTCAAGGAGAAATTTGAGCCCTCGACAGGTTTACTTTGTGGAGGGAACATTGATGATACTTCAGAAGCCTCATTATGATTTGGTTCATCATTTACACATTAAGGCCTATTAACTCTTGACTCCAAATCCTCAAAATAACGAGAATAAAGAGTCAAAACTTCTTCAATTATGTGACTTTCAGCTATGGAACCTTCTGATTGAGATTTATTCCTTACAAGGGACTTGAAATGACCTAACAATCTATAACCAAACCAAGAAGATATAAGAATAAGCATTAAATTGAAGGAATAAATCTTAAATGAGAAATATTTTACCTTTCAATAAAATACATCCAGCGATAATGCACTGGACCGCCCTTTATTACTTCATCCACTAAATGGATAGTTAAATGAACCATTACAGTAAAAAATGATGTATGGAATAGCATCTCTAAGTGGAAAAGAGTGATTACAATTCGATCTTGTATTTTTTCTAGGTCGGAGGGGCTCAAAGTTTTCGAACAAAGTTGTCTGAAAAAGGAAGAAAGCTCTATCAAAACTCCAACCACCTGCTTTCCTCATTAATGTCATCTTCCCAATACAACATGCAGTCATTTGGACAAGCATCTATTTTGATATAATCAAGAGAAAGCTTTCTGATGGTTTTCTTTGGCTCATAAAAGGATTTAGGAATCCTTACAAATTCAAATCCATCCCTCAATAAAATCTAGCATCATACTCATTCCTTTATCACTTAGCCCACACGAACATTTTATGTGATATAACTTTAACAAAAGCTCTAATTTCGAATATTTGGACCCTTCATATAATTCTTCACTTCCATCTCTAAGCAACTCAAAACAATCTTTATTGTTTAAAGAAGGTGCATCATTTAACATTTCTTCTCCAACTATATGTGATGGACCTACATCAATATCCCTCTGTATTGAGTCCTGAAATGCTTTATTAATCAATAATTGTATAGGATTTTTGGGAGGCAGTGTATCTGAAATAACCTCAACGTTTCTAAAACTTTGTAATATATCTGTTTCCCCATGCATAACCCAAGTCACATAATTTTGAGGAAATGACTTGCTGATCAAATCATCATAAACTATATTTCTAGTCTGCCACTTCTCAAATCCACATTTAGGACAAAGACATTTTATTCTATCTTCTATAGCTCCATTCATAAATGCAAATTTCAGTAATTGCTACAACTATTCAAATATTTAGTTGTGGTTCTAGGCATTCTAATATAAGATTTATCCATTTTAAAAGTGAAACTGATAAATTCTGAATTGAATGTAGACCCCTGATAAACATAGAAATGTTATTGCAATGTAAGAAGTAAGAAAGAAAGACAATAGCTACATATAATGTCGTGGATGGAAAAACTGTTGTAAATGTAAGAAGAACACACAACACGGTGGAAAGAAAAACAATAATTATAGGTTAATACAGATAGAAAGACAGTAATATATCTAAAATAAATATAGTAGGTACAATAACGTTAACGATCTAATGGATCCCAAATTTAATATGTAAAAAATTAAATAAGTAAACACATGTATCTTACATGACTATTTACGTGAGATACACTCATCCCAAATTATTGCAATCTTTATGTATTCTGTTTACTTCTTTCTTGAGCCAGATTATGATTTTGTTGACTACTCTATAAGAAGTTCATTACATGCTTATGGTTATATGTTATGCTTAATGAGTAACTTGTAGCTTAATGAGTAACCTGTAGTGCAATGAGTAACCTGTAGCTTAATGAATAACCTGTAGCTTATGGTACCTCTCCAACGGAAATATTGGCCTAACAATTTTCTTTATAGTTTGAATGTTAATTATATGTTATGCTTAATGAGTAATCTATAGTGCAAATTCTCAATCAAATGAAATACAAATGGCTTCTGGGAGGAACGTATACAATGTGAACCATGTGAATTAATGATTTAGCGATATTGGGCCCTTATATTAAATTGTCCACACCATATGTCCAAGGGTATTAAGTCTTACGTCAGTGGGATGAGAAAAAGATTCCTTATACGGACTTTCCTTCTTATACACTTTTTTTTACCATAGTAATCAAAAAATGAATGAAAACAGTCCAACTATTACATGCTTTTAGATTAAAGGATGAAATGCAATATCCATATTTTGGCCAAGTTAAGGGGTAATGAGTCGACCAAATCCTAAACACAAGATTGCAAATTACATATGACTATCAATACAAAGCATAAGCTAAATAGAAGCACAACCTATGAGGCTCCTATGTTCTTTAACTACAACAGAAAGTTTGTATGTTGTGTCTACAATATGTCAAAATACTAGGTTTGTATGTGTCTACAACAGAAAGTTTGTATGTTCTGTAAGTACAATACAAAGCAACAACCTATGATTCCCAATTAACTATGTTTAAAATTACTGATACTGGGTCAAATATGCAAGATAA
>JAPFFP010034088.1:0-15433 GCA_026153255.1 Solanum medicagineum | reverse complement strand
ATTTTCTAATAATAATAAAGAATCAACGATTATATTGTATTTAATACACTTGAAAGAACCTAAGTACAACTTGATACATGTATATTCATTGATACAAATGGATTGTATCAATTGTATTCGTGATACAGCCTAATACAACGAATACAACATGTGTTCATCCTCTTTCTCCCAAATCTCGCTTGTCTTTATCTTCCCTCTCTCAATCTCGCTTGCCTCTCTCCTTCTTCTAACATCTAACTATAAATCATAATAAAATAAAATAAATGATAGTTACAAGTCTTTAATTAAGTCCAAATCATAGACATTTTTTAAGGCAGCCACATTCAACTACTGGGCAAGTAATTAAAGAGGAAGTAGGCCACTTGAGCTTTGCATGAACAAAATTTGGGCTTTGGCCCAAATTGATGATTTGGGCCCACCTATTCCCCCACCATATAGTCTTGACCGGCACTTGATCCAAGTCATCGTTTGGATTTTTTTTTTAATTTTATTTTTTAGAATTCATCATTAATATATTTTGATAAATTAATTTATCACGTCATATTGATTTTCCAAAATTCTTCTTACTATACAAGAATCAAATTTATTTTTTTTCCTACCTTTATACCTTGTCAGGGTCTTTTAAGGGAAAATAAATTTAATGGACCAACAATGAATCCACTAGAATCAATTCTTACCGCTTTGACAAAGGGGTTCCGAACCTCCTTGGACAAATAATTATACTATTTATATATGATTAAAATAATTTTTATATCTACATAATAAATGTCTACCCTCTTTCGACTAGTTTGTCTATCTACTTTTTCAAATTTTGTACCTCCTTAGTGATAATCTTAGCTCTGTCACGACAAGAGAATAGAAGAAAAGAGGTTCTTGTTATCCAACTTCTTGATATATTTATAAGATTTTACTTTTTGGTCGTTACATTCTTTGATAGTTTAAGATGCTTTCACTTAATTTATTTGAGGTTAGGCTAATATTTTGAATGATAACATCATCGCCCTGCATAAAAACATTCCTCCAGAGTAGTTATTACAAACAAGAGAAACTCCATGCCTCAAGCTCCGTTCAATACAATCTTCCAACAACTTATATATTATATACTCATACACAAACCAAGAACCCAAATTAAACAAAAAAAAAAAATGATAACTTCTGATGTAAGTCATTGAAACATTGAATTAATAAATGAATTAATTATTTTGATACAAATATATTTATACCATAAATACAACTTTAAGTCAGTAAATATTAGGAATTGTTAAATCTTTTAAATAAGGAATGATTTTGTATTTGTTACTTCAATTAATTCTAAAGTAAGTCGAGTCACAAAGGATACAATTGCTATTCCTATTGGAACAAGGATGTTTGCTAGATCCAATAAATATAAAACAAGAAAATCTCTCAGCCTATTCAGGTAAAAAAGGAAAAAACGAGGAATACGAATGGTTCAACTTTTATTTGGGAGTTGTTGTTCTTATCGGACTCCAATTCTGATTCTAGCATTGTGACTCAACTCGAACATAAATGTTCGATGAAGCTGAGTACTCCATATCCTAGCGAACTGCATATTCTTCGCTTTGATTACCCCATTTTGGCTGCAACTTTTCACAACAGTTATTTGGAATTGATAGAGAGGAATATCAATTTCATTCTCCAGAAAACATTGAGGAATTTAGACAACAAATTGAAGAATCTCGACCATGAAGAAGCCCGAAACAGAATTATTAACCAAAGTTATAAATGGTTGAGGGAACTCGACGACAAGAGAAAATCCACTTTTATGTATTTCTTCTTCTTATTTTTTTTTTTTAAGATTTAAGATTTGAAATAGAGTTGTTAGTTCACTGTATTGTCCTTTAGAATAGACTGCTTTTCCATTTATTATCTTATGTGTGTTTATTTTAGTACTCAAAATTTAATTCTACGGATCTTGCTTGTCATTTTATTATCATCACGTGGACATTGAAATTTTGTAGGACTCCACAAAATTAGTCCTATATCACTCATGGTTTCTTGGAGGCTACTCTGCCCGAAACCTTAATTCATGACTAAAAGGGTATTATTTCCCTTGAAAAGACATCTTAAATATCAATAAAGACCAAAATCTCAAATATCCTACAATTCTTGGGATCTTCAAGCTCCAATATCTCACAAATTCATGAGATATTAAAAAAGAGATCAAACCATACCAGATTTCTTTTTGATAATCAAATACTTGATCAAGTCCAAATCATCCTAATTCGAGAAATATTGCACTAAAGGCCCTCGAATCATGGCGAAATCTCATGAGAGAAGAATTAAAGGATATTTGTACCCACACCGTTATGAATAAAATCATGTTTATTCATATGAGTTCAACTGTCGAGCATGCAAACTTCAAGAGAGAAGACAAAAAATCAAACTTCAAGAGAGAAGACAAAAAATATAAGCATAATAGATAAAACTGAAATAGTAACCTTCACGAACAATGCAAACGCTCACATCAGCAACAGAGCCCATGGGAACGAACTTGTCAGCACAAGTCTCATCCTCTGTAATAGTATCTGCATTGACCTGCAAGTAAGGAGTGAGCTATATAGAAATTAACCTAGTAAGATCCTTGAATCGCTACTTTAATACCTCTGGAACAAGAGTTATAAAATATATGTGCACAACGAATATACATAAATAATGTACACAAGAATATACTTCATAATAATAGATAAATAAGTTCAAACAAATGTCCAAAAAGGTTACTACATGTCGTAGTAAAATCAACACCCAAAAGTTGTCATAAACAGTAGTGAAGGAGATCAACTCCTCACTCTGACAAGTCCATGGCAGCATGTATAATGCTCTAAACGTATACTACAACAACATATACAAAGCTCCTAACATAATACGGCAGCATGGGTATGCCACTAACATATTACAACAGTTATGCATGCCCCTAGTAACCACATCACAGTAACAAAGAAAGGCATCCAACATCACACCACATATAACTTATAAATATATTAAATATTCTTCTTAAGAATAGCATATCTAGGGTTGATTAAAGAACACCAACTCTGTCAAGCATATGCTTGTCCCAACACATGCACTAGGCAGAGAAAATATATTTATTTCAAAGCATGTTTTAAAAGCAAGCACTAAAGCTTAAAGTCTCATTTACCTTATTAATGACAAGTTCCACAACCTTGCACGCGTAGAACAACCACCAAAATAGCCTCTATTTGCCTCAATCTATGAATAATATTGATTATCAATATCAATTATGTTGGTCAAACTTAAGTCTCCATATCCATAACCTTCAAGTTTAGAGTTAAATCTTAATACTCAATACCTTAGACTATAAACTAAAGGTAAAGGTATCCTTTATCTCATTGTTAAAACTTAATTGGTGAAAATTCTGGTAATTATGATTTCAACTAACAAGAGCACATGACAACAAGAAAATGCCTGCACTTTATAGCCCACCACAGTGCTACAAAGATCAAGTTGTTTCTATGTATGATTTTCTCTGAATAACCTTGACAAGTCACGCGTATTCTTCCAAAAGAAAGGAACAAAAGAAGAAAAAAATTTGTCCTAATATGTTGTCTGTGCTGCGTGCACATAGAAGAAAGAAAAGGGCTGATCGCTTCACTATTTATTTATTGATTTATTTTGTTAAATCATTTAATAAAAATTATTAGCGGTTAAAATTATCAATTAATCCTTCAAATACAAAAATAAGGGTTATTACAATAATGCTATAATCTTGATTTGCGACAATGTAGAATACCATGCTTTGCCCTCTCCCTCTCTATTTTCCAGCTAAAATTTCCAATTCAAGAAATTGGAAAATATGGAGTAAACTCAATTCTTGATTGCTAATTAATGTTTACCACTACTTTAAAACCATTCAAAGTTTGAAGTAGAAATAAAATTGGAATAGAAATATCAAGGGATAATACATAAAAATATTCTTTATGGCATAAATCAATGTAATACTTTTTTTATTTATTTAAAAAATATATATGGCTATTCACCTGCATTTTGAAGTTCGTGATTTCATCTTTCATGACGTTTGAGTATATTCTTCCACACTAGTAATTGGACAAGGCAAAATTTTTGTTGAACAGGTACATGGCTTATAGGTTGTAGGCCCTTATGAAATTGTTAACCGGATTGGGAATGTGGCTTATAGGTTGGAGTTGCCTCCGGATTTAAGTTCTATTCACCCAGTTTTCCATGTGTGTATGTTGAGGAAGTTGGTTGGGGATCCTAGTACTATTGTTCCTTTAGATGGTGTTGAGATAGAGGAGAATTTGTCTTATGAGGAGATTCCGGTTGAGATTTTAGATAGGCAAGTGAAACGGCTTTGTAACAAGTATGTGGCTTCGGTTAAGGTGCTTTGGAGAAATCAACATGTGAGAGTCCTACATGGGAGGCGGAGTTGGACATGATGAGATGATATCCCCATCTTTTCTAATCTACTCAAGCCCAAGATATTAGGTTCTTCCTTTTTCCAAGTGGTCCTAATTCTTTCACTCTTGAGTTTCACGACATGACATGCATATATGTGCACCAAGATGATTTTGTTATGATGTATTAAATGACTTTAATACGTTTAAATAAGAGTTTTAATTACTTTATGATTTTCAGGTAATGAGAGTGCATGGTATCTTGTGTTTGGATGTTTCATGTTCAAGTCAAACCTTTCAAGCTAGCCCATTTCTCATTCGAGGACGAATGATCCAAAAGGGGGGAGAATATAATACCTCGCAAGTTGTGAGCTCGGAATAGAATGTTCAAGATCAAGCTAAGTTCACTTATAAGCCTTCAATATAAATCTTATTTATGTGGTTTAGAGTCATCATGGGTCTTCTACATCAATCCAAGTTCAAAGGAATTCCATTGGGTAACATTTTCACGAGAACTAATAGAAGTATCAAATTTAAATGGTCATATCTCTTAGTACAAAAATAACTAAGTGGCCTACGACCTACTAAATTGAAGCTCTTTGAAATATCTTTCAAACGCACCTGGTTTCTCCTAATTCTGAGTTCGGATCAACACATTATGCCCATTTTTCTAAAGCCCTCCCATGTTGTGTTCCCTCCATTTTGCTAAGGCAAGCCATAGGGGCACCCATACGAGCCGTGTCACTTCTCACAGACCGTGTGGGTGGGTTTTCATGAAATTTCTCCCTAAAATGATTTTCTAAGTGTGGATTTTACTTATGAACCCTCTCACGGACCGTATAGTTCTTCACGGTCCTTGAGGTCTTCCATATGAGCGTGAGAGTGAAAATTTTCTAAGCATTGGATCACCATTTTGGAACTTTTTCGTGAAGATTTTTTATTAAAATAAAGTGGGATGGAGGAGGCATACGATCTGTATGCCTTGGTACATGTCGTGAAGCCGACTGTATGGATGCCTATGTCAAATGTTTCTAAATATGGGATTACCATTTCAGACCTTCATCAGGTGAAATTTTTCTAAATGTTGGATCATGGGCAAGTATACGGTATGTATAATGTCTCAAGGACCGTATACCCCCTCCCTGAGACTTTAACTTCAATTTTTCTACTCGTTTCATTAATGGCATTTTCGTAATTTTGGTTTATCCTAAGGGTCTTTTATGACCTTCTATGCTACCTAAGGACTTTCAAATGACCGAAACTCTATTCCTTCATTCAAAATTCATTCCTCATACTTAGAAATATATTTATCACTCTTAAGAACTCTCTCTCAAGGGACTATTGTAAATCTAAGCTTGGAAATCAAGGAAAAGCTCAATCTTCATTAAATTTCTTCTTGAAACTTCTTCATTAGATAAGGTATGTGGGTTTGATTCTTGGTCCCTTTCAACCAGGAAAACCCAAACTCTTTTCAATTGATTTTCATAAATTTTAGCTAACTTTAAATATGGGTTTTCAATATTATTGTTTATTAAATTCAATTGATGTATGGGCTATGTTTATTTATTTATTTTAAAGTGAATTAAGCCCAAATATGATGAAATGCATTGAAGTTATGAAGCTATGAAAGTGCATGTCCCCTTTTAAGCTATATTTAAGCATTGGTAATCTATATTATGATTTAAATTAAAATTTATTTATGTTTTTACTTGAATTTCATAATGTATTGTTGATTTAAGTTTGAATCTCTATTGCCCATTGTTGAGGACACTGTAGTTTTGATGATGGTCAAAGAACATAAAACAAGTTGATCATTCAGGTTCTCTTGTGCAGTTTCTCAAAGAGGTTCAGACATGCCAGCAACAATTGTGGAATGGATAAATTCCTTTGGGATAAGCTCTGAAGAAGTATAGTTCAACAATAACACATGAGGAAACGATTCATAATGCGGAGTTTTATCTGATATAAGACTCTCTAACAAAAAGAGTTGGTGCTACGAAGGAGTTCTAATAAATAAAAAACTCTACTACAATAAGAAGTGAGACACATGACAAGTCTAACCGAAAGAAGAAATCTTCAAGGAAAATGATTAAATATAAGAGCATACTGATAAGAAAGCATCAAGACTAAGCGCAAAAAAAGCAAAGTTGTGTGATTGCAGTCTTGATCAATGAAGAAACACTTAGGAGATCTGTTGCTTTTGTTGACTTTGAGTTTATGAAGTTTTCTATCTCTTGTTGAGTCTGAATGTATTACTTAGTTCAGTGATCTATAAACTGAAGTAAGATATAGTCTTCAAGTTAGGGGCAACTCGAAGACTTGGGAACATAAACCTTAGGAGGTTTGTGTGTAGTTAGGAGTTGTTTGAAGTTTGTTGTTTCTTAGATTACTAGGAATTGTAATCTTTTTGTTGAGGCTCATATTGATTTAGTGAAGTTGGGGAAAATTCCTATAGAGGTACAGGTTGTGGTTTTTCACCTTTTGTGAGTCGGGTGTTTCCATATAAAAATTCTGTGTTCTCATCTGTTTTTACTTTTTGGTTAGATATCTGCAAACTTAATTCTTCGATTAGGAAAATCCATAGGTTGTGCAAATCTAACAATTGGTATCCCAAAAAGTGTTCATATTAAAGGCTAATACCATAAGAATTGATCATGATGAACACTGCTCCACCTCTGGGACATGGGGAAGGACATTCGTCTGTGAGGCCACCACTCTTCACTGGAACTCATTTCGGCTAGTGGAAAGCTAGGATGGAAGATTTCATCCAAGGTGAAGATTACGAACTCTAGGTAGGATCATTGTGGGACCAACTATTCCAATGAAAACTGTGGAAGGTAAACAAGTTCCAAAGGAAAGAAGGGAGTTCACTGCTAATGACCTTCTAGCTTTAAGGAAGAATTCTAAACAAAAAATATTTTGGTTTGTGGACTGGGACTAAATGAGTACAACAGGATATCAAACTGTGTTACTGCTAAGCAAATCTGGGATGTTCTAGCTATTTCACATGAAGGAACTACTCAGGTCTGGAAGTTCAAAGTCGCCATGTTGTTCACTGACATAAAACCTTCAAGATGAAGGAAATGAGTCACTGCAGGACATGATGGAAGGGCTCACACTTCTCATCAATGACCTGACATCCTTGGGCAAGATTCTCACTACTGAGGAACAAGTGGATAAAGTTATGAGGATTTTACCCAAAGCTAAGTGGGATGTGAAAGTCACTGCCATCGGGGAATCCAAGGACATTGAGACCATAACCCTGAATGAACTTGTAGGAAATCTCAAGACTTATGAGATGAACATGGAGGATCAACAAAAAGAAGCAGCAATGGGTATGAAATCATTAGCAATAAAAGAAGCTTCCGATGATGAGGGATCAGATCTAGGTGAGGATCAGATAGCCTTTTTAGCAAAGAATTTCATGAAATTTCTCAAGAAAAGGAAATGGAGAGACAAGAGAGAAACAAGTAGCAGAAAGTGGTCTGATGACTCAGGAGGCAGAAAATTGTCTAATGAAAAAAACCAATCAGGATGCTAAAAGTGCAGAAAATCTAGTCACCATATCAAACAATGTCTACAATGGGAAATTGAGTGGAGAAAAGAAAGGGTTGAGGAAAAATGAAAAGACAAAGCTGCTAAGCAAAAGCAGTATGCTATGATTGCTACTTGGAGCTCAGGATTCAACGAATCTGATACTGAAAATGTAGATGAGACTGCATTTATGGTTACTGAGGATTCAGATCTTGAAGATAATGGTAAATCTAAGGTAAGTATTCTTGAACTAAAAGAAAAGTTACATCTTTTTTCTAAAAGAAAGCTAATCTTGCTAATGAATGAGTTGATAGATGATTTTCAAGAAGTAGCTAATGAAAAGGATCAACTGATTAAAGACTTTTCTGATAAAATATTTGAATGACTTGAGGTTAAAATTTGTCCGAATGAAGCTAATGAAGAGAATCACAAATTGAAGAAAAAGGTTGAAAAGCTTGGTGCATTGTGCTGAACTTAAAATCTGAGGTGTTGAAACTGACATTACTGAGAAAGGTAAGAGTAAAATGAGTGACGAACATCAAATGGTTGAAACTAAGTTGAAAGAGTGCAAAATTGAGTTCTTTTGGTGAAAAAGAAAATGCTAGAAAATTGACTCAGGAAATTTCCAACCTAAAAATGGATCTAGAAAGGGAAAATAGGTGGATTCAGTCTTCAAGAATAGTGAACTATCTACGAAGTAGGACTCATAGTGAGAAAGATGGAATAGGGTTCTATCAGGGGAATGTCACCACCACTGACTTGTGCTATCTTTGTGGAAAGATTGGACACCCAACTACTGAGTGTCCAATTGCAAAAAAATGTGAAGACCAGTAACCTGAACCTTTTGAGTATAAAGTGGACTAAAATGACAAAAGAAACAGGTCAATGAATGTGTTGCCAAGTTGGGTAAGAAGGAATCTTATTCATCCTTTTTACAACAGGAAAGGACCCAAGCTAGTCTGGGTTTCTTAAACTAACCCTTGAACTATTTTGCAGGCTTTAGTGAAAGGAAGCAAGCATTGGTACACAGATAGTGCTTGCTCAAGGCATATGACTATGATAAACACAAATTCCTTTCACTAGCCGTTCAAAGGGAGAAAAAAAGGTAAGTATTGTTGGTGTTGGAACAATTGAAAGAAGTGAATCAAGGGCCTTGGAAGAGATCTATCATGTGGTTAGATTAAAGCACAATAAGATGAGCATATCTCAACTGAGTGACAAAGGTAACAAAGTGACCTTCACTTCTGCAGGTTGCAAGGTTAAAAAGCTGGACATAAAGAATATATTTTTAATTGCCAAAAGGCATAAAAATGTGTACAAGGTTGACATCATGGGGATACCTGGTACGCATTTGAAATGGTTGAGTGTTATCGCTAATGATACCTTACTTTAACATAAAAGACTTGGAAATACAGTGCATGTGTAAGCGGGAAGCAAGTAAGATCATGTTTCAAGCCAAAGAACCAGGTCAGTACTACCATATGCTTGGAATTGGTTTACATTGACTTGTGTGGACCCATGAGGGTAAGAAGCAGAGGAGGTAAAACGCCCTATGAATTACTCAAAGGAAGAAAACCAAATATCTCCCATTTTAGGACTTGTGGCTGCAAATGTTATGTTCATGATAATGGTAAAGATAATTTGAAAAAATTTGATGCTAGGAGTGATGAGGGTATTTTCTTAGGCTATTCTTCACATAGTAAATCATATAGAGTACTGAATAAAAGAACTAACCATGTGGAAGAAAACATTCATGTTGTTTTTTATGAAAACAGTTCTGTGTTTGAGACAACATCCAGGATGACTATGAATTGTACGATACAGAGGAACATGTCATGTTACCTGGTCCGTCTATGGAGTAGCTAGAGAGCACATAGTCAGGGGGAACAATGGAATCAAGCAATTAATCTATTGATCCAGAATCTATTCAATCAGAATCTGCATCTCATGGACAAACTCAAGGGTTTGTGGTGAAAACGTACAAATATCAATATTCACATCCTATAGGAAATGTTCTCATTGATCTGAACTCTGGAATTACAACTAGATTAGGACTGAAAAATCTTTGTGCATTATAGGCATTCCTGTTAATGATGGAACCTAAAAAGGTGTGAGAAGCCTTATTGGATGCAAATTGGATACTTTCCATGCAAGAAGAACTTAATCAATTTGAAAGAAGCAAGGCTGAGTACGTAGCAGCAGGATCATGTTATCCACAACTTCTCTAGATTAAGCAACAAGTGAGGGATTCTACACAAAAGAACAAAACATATTGACATAAGACATCATTTCCTTCGTGATAATGTTTGAAAAGGCCTTATTTCAATAATGTTTTATCCTACTGAAAATCAAATAGCTGACATCTGCACTAAAGAATGAAGTAGAGAACACTTTGAAAAAATCAAGTTAGACTTGGGGATCATTAAGATTGCATAAACTCCCCTAAATGATTCGCTAGAAAATAACTCTCCTTCTTCTGACTTCTTGAAATGCTTCTCAACTCAGTTTATCACATAAAAATGTGTGTCTTTTATTCTATGCAAATTGTATAACAGTCAATGGGTATATACTAGTATGCAGCTTACATAGGTCAAAAGCAAAAATGTTTAACTTCACTCTTGTTAGGTATGAAAGTATAAGTGTCATAAAGATACTCTTACATCAGCGAAACAGGTACTCTGTTCTGATTCTTCTTACTTAGTTCTTCAATACCCTTCTTTGCCGCCAAAATTCACAAGGACTCTATTTTATCTGTTATGTCTTTTCAAATGTCTCATTCTTTCACATCAAGAGACGCATGGTTCTCAATTCTCCACCTTGGTCCGTGGTCTGCCTATTCTCTTGACTGCTGATGACATCTCTCGCATTTTGGGTATTCCCAATGCTGGCTGGGATCATTATGTGAGGCATAAATAGTCTCCTCTGGAAATTATAGCCTATGCACTTGACATTTCTCCTAAGTTTTTGGTCGTCCTAATAACTTAGGCGTGTTCTTCGCAGTGATGTCTAATCTTCATTATCTTATTTTGATGTGATCCATAAGATATAGATCCCTAGGAAGGAGCGTCGATCTGAGGCTAATTATCTTAACTTAAATCTTATGGAGCTGTTGGACTCTAAAATTCCCATTAACTTGTCTAGTCTAATCATGAAGCATATGAAATGGATTTTTATTCAAGACAGAAATGGTCACGCCTTGCCATATGGGTTCTGGCTTGCTGACATTCTTAAGGCTTACTCAATACCTGTGTAGGTTTGGATTATGCAGACTACTAAAGACGTTCTAGGGATAGTGAACCATACTGCACTACCTAGTTCTATGAGGTGTGTGGACACTATTGTGAGATATTTTGAGGCTGCCTTAGAGACCGAGACATCTGAGTTGGCTGCAGATCATAAAGCATTTGCTCTGGAAAGGGGGGCTCTACTCTCTTGAATCTCTAATTTGGAAGCCTCATTAAGAGAGAGTGTACTGCTCCATGATGTCACACCCCAAAAGCTTTCTCAGTTGCTACCTTCTGATGCTTCTTCCTCCTGATCTTATTCACTCTATCTATTTTACTGTTTTGCGGGATGTGCTTTGGATACCTTTTACTTTTGTTCTGCTTGATGTTTTGAAGTTACCTTCTACTCTTTTGCTTATGTTAGTATGCACTCTAAATATGATCATGTGATTTTAGTCTATTTGTATATTTTGGAGATGGCCCTTGTTGCCTTGAATTGTCTATGCATCTTCTCTTTGTGCCAGAAAGGAACCTTTTTTAGATGATGCCTAAACGGGGAAGTCAATTTCAGTTGTGCAATGTTTATAACCTTGTTTGATTTGTTTCATTCTATAGGTTCTTTCTTAGTTGCTTTAGGAAAGTTGGACAAATGCCTACACTTAGGAGTTGTTGCAGGAAACATGGACAGATGCCTACACTCAAAAAGGTTTGTCATCATCAAAAAGGGGGGGAATATGTTGAGGAGACTGCATTTTTGATGATGGACAAAGAACATGAAACAAGTTCATCAGTCAAGTTCTCTTGTGCAGTTTCTCAAAGAGGTTCATACATGTTAGAAACAGTTGTTGAATGGATAAATTCCTTTGGGATAAGCTCTGAAGAAGTATAGTTCAACAATAACACATGAGGAAAAGATTGATACTATAGAGTTCTATCTGATATAAAACTCTATGACAAAAAGAGTTGGCGCTAAGAAGGAGTTCTAATAAATAAAAAAACTCTACTAAAACAAGAAGTGAGACACATGAGGAGTCTAACTGGAAGAAGAAATCTTCAAGGAAAATGATTAAATAGAAGAGCAAACTGAGAAGAAAGCATCGACACTCGGCGTAAAAGAAAAAAAGCAGAATTGTGTGATTGAAGTCTTGATTGGTGAGGAAACACTTAGGAGATCAGTTTCTTTATTGTGTCTAAGTTTAGGAATTTTTCTGCCTCTTGTTGAGTCTGAATGTGTTACTTTGCTCGGTGATCTATAAGCTGAAGTAAGATATAGTCTTCAAGTTGGGGGCAACTAGAAGACTCAGAACATAAACCTTGGGAGGTTTGTGTGTAGTTAGGAGTTGTTTGAAGTTTGTTGTTGCTTAGATTACTAGGAATTGTAATCTGTTTATAGAGGCTCATATTGATTTAGTGAAGTTGGGGAAAATTCCTATAGAGGTACAGGTCGTGGTTTTTCACTTTTTGTGAGTTGGGTGTTTCCATATAAAAATTCTATATTCTCATTTGTTTTTACTTTTCGAAAATACGTCTGTAAACATGGTTCTTTGATTAGGCAAATCCATAGGTTGTACAAATCTAACACCCATGTTATTCTCATCTCATTCATAGCATATGCATTCATGAACATTGAATTTTATGAAATTATGAAGTGGGTTAAGCCCAATGATGCTTATGTAAATGATTTTAATAATGATATTGGTTATGACGAGAATGTGATCAGATAAATATCTATTGATATTGGCTCACTGAGCATATTGGGTGTTTACACCACAATTGGATATTGTGAATGGGCTATTCCTATGGATGAAAAGTATGATATGAATTATGATTTCGCATTTGAGCCCAAGTATGAAATATTATGAATGATGTTTAGCTTTTAAGCCCAATGATGCATTGAATTAATTTGAAATGACTTGTATCTCTTTTGAAATTATGTATATGTATATGTATTCTTATGGGATTATGAATTAGCACCAATGGATTGGGGGTGTCAAGGCTATCCCCAGGGGACCTCTCCCTTTCCTTGAATTATGTGCCAGCATAGGTATATGTATATGGTAATCCTCACCAAAATGGTAGGCCCGTAAGGTGCGGTTATAACATTGATATGATATGATAAAAATGTGAAAATCTTATCCAAAATGGGAGGCCTGTAAAAAAGGTCACTTCTCCAAAATGGGAGGCCTGTAAAGAGAAGTGGGGTTTACCTTTGGCAAGTAGACCACCTCTTTTCTGGTGTTGGGATAACATCGAGATTCCAAGTAATAGCTTGCTTGGTTTTATATGTCGGTTGAGGTCTCATCCCCTCTTATATAGCCATTTTGCATTTCATGCATCATGAATTTCATGGCATAGTGTTATACAACAATTCATTGGAGATATACTTCCTTCTATGCTATGTGCCGTTGTCATCTAGCATTGAACATGGGTTTGGTAAGTCATACGCTTTGAATGCCCGCATAATTAGTATATTCTAACATACTAACGCATACTTTTGACTATATGATCTAACCATGTTGGGACCGAGGATTACATTCATCCAGTATATGACATCTAGCTTAGATCTTGAGATTTGCTCATTATGGTGAGTCCTATCTTCCAAGGGTAAGCCACTATTTCTCTATGTACGTTTTTATTTATGTTATTTACTTTGAGGGTGAGCTCGGGATATTTCTTTGCCCCCGTCCTATCTTATGACTACAAACATTGTTGGACATCTTGTAAACTCCTTATGTTTATTTGCTAACTGTTGTATTTGGAAATTCTACTTATGGATATGGCTACCTATTGATTATTGTTGTGTTGATTTATTATGAGCTTATGATATGGTTATATATGTTATGTGAAAGATCCTAAGTCCCGAATTGCCCCATTGAGTGAGTCATACTTACCCGCCCCTTAGTATTTATGTGCTATGTACTTTGTGGATCCATGTTACTCCCATTCCCTATGACATCCCCATAGCATGAGTCCTATTCTCCCGTTCCTTAGAATTATATGTTTAATTTTTTATTACGCTTCCGAACCGATGATATGGATATGGATACATTGAGGCTTGTTGGAGGACTCTCAGGTTCCAATTCGCCATGTCACTCCTAGGCTCTAGGTCTGGGTCATAAGAAGCTCACTTGACTATTTTTGTTAAGTTGAGAGGTATGTTTGAACACAAAATAAACATCAGGGGTATTTTAAGACATAAAGGTGGAAGAGGAGTATTATGAGTCTTTTCCTTTCTATTTACCTTTATTTTTTAGCTTGTTTGACAACACAATATGAACTTGAAAATCTTAGTTTTTTTTGAAGATGTGATTTTGAAATTATTTTAAAGTTTGATTTTCTAAATTTTATTTAAAATATATGGTCCAAATAGTTGAAGGAAAATCTGTAAATTTATGGTTAAAATAGACAGAGTATTTACTATTTTTCAAAAAGAAATTGTATATGTTTGTCATATGAAAACCACAAAGTGTGATTTTTGCTTAAAATAAGTACACTTTATATTTATTTGTCTTATTTTCTATTTCAATCACTACTAATTAAAAGAAATTGACAATTCTTTAGTTTCAAATTTCAACATGACAAGATCAATGGATATTTGGTATATTCAATTTATCTTTAGCTTTTAGCTTCCGTGTGACAACATATTTTGAACTTGAAAATTTTAATTTTTTTGAAGATGTGATTTGAAATATTTTAAACGTAGATTTTATATATCTGATTTCAAATTTATGGTCAAAATAGTTGAAGGCAATTTTTAAAATTTATGGTCAAATGTTAATTAAGACCATGACATTAAAATTTTTTCTTTATTTTATTAGAATTTAAAATCAGACAAACAAATTAATTGGGATGGAACAATAAAAAATAAAATGTTATTCAAAAGTCAATCTTAACAAAAATAAATAGTACCTAACATGAATTTCTCTGTTTTTGCATCTTTTTTTGACCAGTTTTGTCATTGTGACCTCTTTGCTAACTGTATTGTTTTACTCAACAACTTTGTCTTCCTTGTAGAGCTCAACACAGGAAGCTTGTAATGGAGAATGTTGGAGCTGAATGTAACAAATATGAAGAAGGAAAAAACTCAGAAATCAGATGTGAAGTTCATAATTCATTAGAATAAAAACTGCCATTTAAATACATGAAATAATAACCGGAAAAGCTAAAGAAAAGGAGTAAAATAAGCTATCATTATCTCCTATAACTGAAGCCTAAAAAATAGGAACAAACTAATCAGTTTCAGTACAACACTGCAACTGATTTATTCAACTTAAACTAATCAGT
>JAPFFP010034067.1:0-15435 GCA_026153255.1 Solanum medicagineum | reverse complement strand
CTTGGGGACCAGCAATGGTTTCCGAGTGCCAGTCACATCCAGGGTGTAGACTCGGGGCATTACAAACTTGGTATCAGAGCACAGGGTTCAAGTATCCTAGGGTGTCTATGAAGCCATGTCTATAGGATCTTCTTTATGGTTGTGAGGGCGCCACTTCTATAAATGAGGGATTATTGACATCTAAGAAAAGTTTCATTTCTTTCACACACTAGATCATGCAGCAGAGTTACTTTCTAAGAAACTTATCTAGATTTCTGTGTTTGCCAGATTCATTTGACTACCTCTCACACTTAAGTTGGTTGGAACAGAAAATTTCAGATCCCTACTAATGGGTTACCTTCAGATAAAGTACTTAGAGAGTAAAGGGACTACATCAGGCTTGACAGGAGCCAACTGGTGAGTTTAAGTTTATCGATCCAAAATAATGCACCCTTATTCATATGAATCGTGCATTTATTTAGAGCAAGATATGATTTATTTCCAAACTCTGTACCCTAAATGGTTCTCCAGATGTTATTCTTAAGAGGAAAGTTAAGTTATGCCACTAATACTTAGTAGTATCCCCTCCCCTTGAGAGAAAGTGATTTGTAAACAACATGTTGTAGAATGATCCTAGAGCTAGAAAGATGTAGGAATCACGAAGAATGGGAATAGTCACTGCTTGAAGTTAGTAGTTAAGAGTCTTGTGGTGGTAAGATGAGTTCCTTCTAACTTCTAGTTAAAGAATAATAATAAGTATCGTCTAGCTTCCATGACAAGGTAGAAGAAGAGTTGTTAGTTAGTATGAGATGGTGCACACTCGAATTAGAAAGGAGTTGATGTGGACGTAGTGTTGTGCTAGAAATGATAAGTATAGGTGTTGAATGGAAGAGCAGAAGGCATAAGGTAGTAGATCTCATGATTTGAAAAGAAGATTCATATGAGATTTATAGAGTTCTTAGCTTAGATAGGCAAGGAGGTATAATAAATGAGATAGAAATTACTTAACTTATAAAAGCGAGTCTAATGATCGGCTATACTAAGATGGACCATGAGATAAAGGTTAGTTTCTTATCATGAGAGTTAGTGGTTTAACGTTTCTTAGCTTTATGTAATAGTTTAACGTTGGTATAGTATTTGACGGGTATTACATACATGTTTGGTACTAAACCTTAAAGTGAGCATCATGAAGAAAAAAGAGGGGGGGGGGGATAGCAGGATGGGAGTCTATTAGTTGGAGATTTGGTCTAGTAGGCTTGACATAGCATAAGCGAGAAATTTAGCTATTGACTTGAAAGAAGTATGGTCTTACGAGTACAGTTTATGTGATCCTTAGATGAAAAGTCATTAGACAAGAAGAGAGGCATAAGATGTACATCAAAATAGTCTATAAATGTAAGATGTGTTGATTAAGTATTTTGCTATGAGATTTTAGTGGGCCTAGGTTTCCAAAATTTTACCTAGTAGTTATGAGTTGGTGTGATATGATAGGAGTGTCTAATGCCCATGTTTGTACTAGAGACTAAGTTTAAATTTTAAGGAGTAGTGTGAAAAGGGAGATAATATTGTGACAGTGATAGCTTAATTGGAGAATTGCTTTAGGAAGCTCCCCAGTGTATGTTCGAGATTAAGATGTTGACTTAGAATGTTATGGATGAGTGTGGTATAGGTGTCCCTTTGGTAGAAATAATAGATTGAGGATAACTCATTAGATAATAAGAGGCTTTAGATGTGTTGCCATGATAGTGTAAATTGTATGAAGCTCTAAGTTATGAATTCCACAACAATCTAGATAGTATATTTGAGTTGTCAATATGGAGTCGGCTAATGTAGACATTCTCTATTACCTTTAAGAGTTGGGTCAAAAGGGGGGGGGATAGCTTTAGATAATGAGAAATCTCCCGTTATGGTCCAAGTTTTCTTCAGCAATGTATGCGAACATAGAAGATGAGTGTTAGCAGACTAAAAAAGAAGATGTTAGATTATAAAAGTCATAGAGAACGACTATTATGCTAGTAAAAGTAGCAAGTAATAGAAGATGCCTACAAAGATAGAAGAAAGTTAAAAGTTGGTATCTCAGAAGAAAGTTTTAGCAACAGTTTCATATCTTTGAGTAGTAAATAATAGAAGGATATAAAAATTTTGTGTATAGTGGTTCTCCAATTATGTGGAGAGTTGTACTTATAGCTCAGGGAAGAGAACCAATCCACAGACTTAGAGAGGTGACGCTTGAGCTTAGGGGGAGATGCTTAGGTAATAAGTCAAAGTAGATCTTGAGCTTTGATAGTGTTAAGTTGATCAGAATGAGACATTAATGCTCTTCTATCTTATATTCCTTATAATTCATCATGATGATACTTTATTCTTATCTTATGCAATGGCACCATGCCCATGATTCAGACCCATACTTTTTGTTGATCCATGTTCATTCTTAGTTCTTAAAGTGAGAAGTGATAACTCCGTTCGGCAATTCTAATCTTATCTCATGAAATAATAGTTTCCAGTCTTATATTACCCAAGACAAGACCTGAGTTTAATAGTATACATAGTTCCATAAACTAGTGATAGGCCCTAAAACACTAGTGGCATCATCTTATATTACATTTTCAGATCAGATTTCCTGAATGAATCATATTTATGATATTTTACTCTAATCCCTTCTAATGATTCCTCCTTTTGGTATTTGATAGTGATGTTTATGATAGTAGAGGAGTAGCAACAGATGAAAGAGAATGGGTTTCACTTATGGTGACAGTTAGACTATGTCTATCCCATTTAAGGTAATAGATAGAGAGAAAAGAAAAAAAATGAGACCTGGTTGTATGTAACAAGTAGGTAAAAGTATGTTAGTATGCCTCCTGATAGGAGTTAATAAGATTGCGGATGTAGTGGTGCTATCATAAGTTTAAGGATTTCTAAGTAAAGTTGACCTCCAAGAAGCTATAAAGTGATTAGAATGATAAGCTTGAATGTGTGATTGCCATTAAGTGAGTGATAGTTGTAGGCTATTGATGACGTTTACATTGGATTCCAAGTAGATGTATGGGAATAGTATTCTCAATAAGGAACACTTTATGGAATTGCAATAACATAATTCTTATGGATCAGATTGGTATAAGTATGATCATCTTACGGGTAGCACATTGTGACTTTGAGGTAGGCTTGAACATGATAAGAGTATGCACTAGAATTAGGTGATGATGAGAGCTACAAGCCTTAGTTAATGAAGGTTAGAACTCAAGAAAAATAGCATAGTTGGGGAGAGTGGTTGCGTTGAAGCCTACTAGTTAGATCTTTTAGTACATAGTAGTTTTATCCTTATATCAGGCCAATAGCCTTCTTTCAGAGTTTTCAAGAATTTTGACGGAAGTGTTCGAGATGGTAAAATTTTTCACAATACAGATGTGATGTCCAATAGCTAGTCGAGTTCCTATGTTAAATTGATGCTCCACCCTGAGTTGACTATTTGAGTATCTGAGTATTGGAGTTATTGTATTCTATCTGTACCTTTTTATGATGATCTTGGAGGTAAATTCTCACCTCAATCCTTGAGATTGATAATACTTTTCATTGAGTAATGTTGTTTGTCTGAATTCTTAACTAAAGTTCATGCCTTGAAGTAAGCCATAGTATCCTCATCATTCGAGGATGAATGATCCCAAGGGAAAGATATTGTAACACCCTAGAAATTAACAAAATACACCTAGAAGAGAGATGTACACATAATGCGTCTTCCCATGCTCCGATGGAAAATGCGAGGCCGAATTTGCAATCAGCACAAAACGTTGAGTAGGAAAATGCCTTGTTCGGAGTTTAGAGCAACCAGATAGAAAAGTAATTTTTAGATCCGAAAACCAAAACAGTTTAAGTACGCGTCAGGGCCGTGACGCACCTTGGTCGTGAACCCAGACTTAATTTTTTAAAAAGCTTTTTTCGACGGGGATTGCAAAACTCGTTCAGAAAATTTTTGAAAGAAAAAACACAGGTACGCTACACGTCTGCGTCACAGACTTGTTCCCTCGACCCGTTCCACCAAAGTTTAAAATTTTAAATCTTTTGAGGGGCATTCCAGACATTTTCCAGCCCCTTCTAAACTTAATCCACGACCAATATAAGTCGTTTTTTGCCTAAAAAGAGTCTCAAACCCTATTCTTAAGTCCTATTATGCTAAAAATTAAGAGGAGACTTTGAGTGGAGGAGAACAGAAGCTAGGTTTTTCAAGTATTCGACTATGGTCCATTGAGTTGTGTTACTCTTCGATTTTCAGGTATGTAAGACTACCTAAATTCTTATTTTATTCGTAATTTTTACTTATTATCAAGAATTCCAGTAAAGAGTCAAGCCAATTTCATTCATATGATCTTATGGAGAACCTTATTATGAAATTCTTATTATTCCATTATTATTATGCTAAGAACTTCATTGTTGAGTAGATTTCTTTAAATTCTTGAAGTACCACTATAGTTACAAGAACCCTAACAAGAATCAAGAATTTTTTTCCATATTATGTTTTACTATTACTCTATTGTCAAGTTAAGCTTTGAATTTGTAAGGAGCCAAATTTTTGTATAACTTTAGTAACGCTTGAGATTTGGTTTTGGAAAGTTTTGGGCCAAGGTGACACCTTGTGAAACCTCCAAGCTCGATCTAAGTTCACTTTCAAGCCTTCAATACAAGCTTATTTATGTTGTTTAAGGCCATCATGGGTCTCCTACATCAAGTCAAGTTTAAAGGAATTTCATTGCCTAAGTTTTTCATAAGTACTGGTAGAAGGGTCAACTATAAATAGGCATATCTCTTAACACAAAATGAACTGGGTGTCCTAGGACCTATCCAATTAAAGCTTTTTTAGTTAGCTTTCCAACACACATGGTTTCACCATATTTTAGTTCAGATGAAGAATTAAACCCGTTTTCGTAAGACCCTTTTGTGTAGTGTTGCCACACGGGCACCTACACGGGCAGTGACGCTTCTCACGATCTCTGGGAACAACCTTTTGCTTTAAACGGCCATTGTTGGCCTAGATATTGGTGTACGACCATTGGTACTAGCCGTATGACCTACAGGGGTAAGGAAAATCATAACTGTGGTGCAATATTGGTATGGAGAAATGATTTTCGTGGCCAAGTGTGGTACCACGGCTCAGCACACGAGCAGTGGTAAGGGTGATGAGCTGTCTAGCCTAACATGGAATCTTCAAGGTTGGCGTGGGGAGTTTTTGGCTAAGGTTGGTTCCACGCCCAGCCCCACGAACCGTGGTGAGGCTTATGGGTAGTTTACCAACCGTGAGACTCACCTTGGTGTTAAAAAATTTCTAAGTATTAAGCCAAATTCCAACTTCCAGAATTTTTTCTAAGTATGGGTTCACAGGCAAGTTCACGACCCATGTAATGCCACACGGCCCGTGAAACCGTCAGTGAGGTGACTCCGGCCAAAAATTCTATCCGATTCATTAATGGTATTTCCGTAAATTCGATTATTTCTATTGGTCTTTTGGGCATTCCTATGCCATTCAATGGTAATCTAAAGACCTAAAACCTATTTCAAAAGTTTCAAAATCACTCTTCATATTTTTAAAAACCCTCTCGAAAGCTTTCCACAAAAGAACTCTAGGAGATTTCAACATTTAAGCTAGGGAACTCAAGTCAATATCAAATATTTTGGGTTTCTTCATCTTGGTGAAGGTATGTGGGTTGATCCATGATTTCCTTTTAATCAAGGAGATCAAAATTATTTTCAAGTAATCTACATGAATTTTGCTTACTTTAATTTGGGGTTTTGAATATTATGATTCCTAAAATTCCATTAATGCTTGGATTATGTCTATCTATTAACTTTAATATGATTTAAGCTTTGAAATATTGAATTTCATCTTTTTTATGAATCTATGATTATGCATGGTCTCTTTAAGGCTTTGATCTAACCATGGTTGATTATATTATGATTTCAAATGTGGATTTAACTATGTTTTCACTTGAATTTCATATTATTTTGATGATTTTAGATTGAATCTAAATTACCCATGTCACTTACATCTCATTCATAGCATATACATTTCATGAGCATGAATTTATGGAAATTATGAAGTGGGTTAAGCCCAATTATGCTAAGTATATGATTTTAGACAAGATTATGGTTGTGACAAGAATGTAATTACAAATATGTCTATTAATCATGGCTCTTTGAGCATTTTGAGTGCTTGCACCATTTTATATATGAATGGGTTATTCCTATGCATGAGTATTATGACTATGAAAGTATAGTTTTGGCATTTGAGCCTAAGTATAAACTATCATGAATGATGTTTGTCTTTTAAGCCCAATTGTGGATTGAAATGATTTGGTAAGACTTGTATCTCTTGAAAGTATGTATGTGTGTGTGTGTGTATATATATATATGCATATGTATTCTTGTGGGATGATGACTTAGCACAAATGGATTGGGGGCATTAGAGCTATCCCCAAGGGCTCTCTCCCTTTCCTTGAACTATGTGCCTGCATAAGAGTGGTCGTCATCACCTAATGACCAGGTCGTAGGAGATGACTATTCATTTATGATATGATATGTTTGGATATGGGAATCCTTCATAAATGACCGGGTCGTAAGGAAGGTGGCCACCACATACAAATAACCGGGTTATAAGGTGTGGTGTAGATTACCTTTGGCAAGTAAATCTTTTCTCACCTGATGGGAGGTCAACATCGAGAAATTCATGTAATAGCTCGCATGGGTTTGAGATGTCGATTATGGTCACATTCCCACTATATATATGAGCATCATTTGCATTTTATGCATCATGAATTTTATAGAATCTTGTTATATTACATTCTTTGCTATAAATCTCCTTCTATACTATGTGCCCTTGCCATCTAACATTGTATGTAGGTTTTGGTAAGTTGCATGCATTGCACCCTGCATACTTAGTACATTCAAACGTACTAACACATACTTTTGCCTACATGATCTCAACATGTAGGGAGCGGAGATTACTTTTATCCACCGTCTGATGGCTAGATCAAATTTTGAGACATTGGTTGTGGTGAGTCCTATCTTCCAAGGACAACTCATCATTCCTTTACCTTAAGTTGCTTTTGATTATATTATCTATACTTTAAGGGTGAGCCCGGAACATATCTTGGCCCCCGTCCTATCTTATGACTAGAGGTATTGTTGGACATCTTGTAGACTCTCATTAGATCTATTGTTATGTGTTGTATTTGAACCTTATGATCATGGTTATCTATTTGTTATGACTATCATGGATTGATTATGGGAATTATGATATGTATATGTATGTTTGATGTGGAAATGTGGAAGATCCTATGTCCCGAATTGCCCCCATGACGTGAATCATACTTATCCGCCCCTTAGTCATTATGTGTTATATGCTATGTGAATTCATGCTAATCCCTTACCCTAAGATATCCCCATAGCGTGAGTCCTACTTTCCTGTCCCTTAGAACTATGTGTTAATTTTGAATGCGTTTCCCTGATGATGTGAATTTTGGTACTTTGAGGCTTTTTTGGTGACTCTCGAGTTTCTATTTGCCGTGTCACTCCTAGACCCTAGGATCGCGTCTTGGTAGAGATGGTATCAGAGTACTAGGTTTATATATAGTCCTCGGAGTCCAGCATGTTGCGTTAAGTAGAGTCTTATTCATGGGTGTGAAGCACGCAGCATATATGGGTAAGACGCTACAAAGTGTTTTAGGAAATATTTCACTTTTTCATGATTCTTATCGTGCTATGGAACATGTCTTGAGATTTCCTGTCTCCATCCCTCCCTATCGTATAGGGAGAGTTACTTTAGGCTCGTAATGCAATCCAAGCAAGAAAGATGTTGTAGCTAATCCTATAGATGAGGTCAAAGAGGGTTGGTGAAGGATGTGCATTATTTGAGAAGCTTGCTGCTCCGGGTAGTTTTCTTGAGTTGGCTGGTTATTGTAAAAGGTTTGTTGAAGGTTTCTTATCTATTGTATCTCTAACGACCAAGTTGGATCAAAAGCAGGCCAAGTGTGTATGGTTGGGTGAGTGTGAGGAGAATTTTCAGACTTTGAAAGACAGGCATACATCGGCTCCTGTTTTGAATTTACTAGAGGGCTTGGACGGGTTAGTGGTGTATTGTGATGCTGCTCGATTTGGGTTGGGTTGTGTAGTTATGCAATATGGTAAAGTGATAGCTTATGTATCGAGGCAATTAAAGGTGCATGAGCGTAAGTAAACGACTCGTGATCTTGAGTTAGTGGTGATGGTGTTTACCTTAAAAATTTTGAGACACTACTTGTATGGGGTGCGTGTTGACGTTTTCACCAATCACAAGAGTTTGTAATATATGTTCACTCAGAGGGGTCTTAACTTGAGGCAAAGGAGAAAGTTAGAACTCCTAAAGGGCTATGACATGGGTGTATGACATCATCCCGACAAGGTGGATACTATAGTTGACACTCTTAGTAAGCTATCTATGGGAAGTGTGGCTCATTTTACCGAAGGGAAGAGAGAGTTAGTAAAGTATATTTACCATTGGGCTAGATTGGTTGTTAGGTTGGCCAACTCCAAGGATGGTGGTATTCATGTTCAGAATGGGGCCGAATCTTTTGTGGTTGTTTATGTTAAGGCTAAGCAAGACTTGGACCCATCATTGATTGTGTTGAAAGGTGGTTGCCGAAAATGAGATAGAGGTTTTCTCCCAAGGGGGAGATGGTGTAATTCGGTACCAAAATCGATTGTATGTTTCATACTTTGATAGTCTTAAGGATATTATCATGAGTAAAGTCCATAATTCTCATTATTCTATTCACCCGAGATCTACTAAGAGGTACTAAGGTTTAAGAGAAGTGTATTGGTCAGATGGTATGAGGAATGATGTAGTCCAATTTGTATCCGAACGCTCTAATTGTCAATAAACAAAGGTGGAACACCAAACACCCTGTGGTTTGGCTCAAGATATTGAAATTTTTACTTGGAAGTGGGAAAAGGCAAACATGGATTTTGTGGTTGGTTTACCTTAGACCCGAAAGCAATTTGATTCATTTTGGGGTATTGTTGACTGGAGGACTAAGTCGGCTCATTTCTTATTGGTTGAGACTACTTTCAATGTTGAGGACAATTCAAACTTTGGAGGACATGACGAGGTCTTGCGTGTTGGGACTCAAGGTTAATTGGGGTGATCATCTAACACTAATTGAGTTTGCTTACAACAATAGCGTTCATGCTAGCATTGGTACAGCGCCGTTTCGGGCTTTGTGGGGTAGAAATTGTAGGTCTTTGGTGGGATGGTTTGTGTTAGATTAGATGACTTCTATAGCCCCGATTTAGTGTTGGAGGCTATGGAGAGAGTGGGATTAGTTAGGGAAAAGTTGAGGATAGTTCGAAGTCATCCAAGGGGTTTTACTTAGATGTTGGAAAGAGAGATCATGAGTTTTGTATTGGTGATTGGGTGGATGTGAAGGTATCACTTATTAACAGTTCGATGCATTTTGGAAAGGAGGGCAAGTTAAGTTTACTAGTATGTAGGCCCTTATGAGAATATTCATTTGGTTTTCTATGTGTCTAAGTTGAGGAAGTTGGTTGTTGATATAAGTGTTATTGTTCCTTCGAAACGAGTTGAGGTTGAGGATAACTTGTCTTATGAGGAAGTTTTGATTGAGATCTTGGATGGGCAAGTGGATAGGCTTCGCAACGAGGATCAACATATTGAAAGTGCTATATGGGGAGTGGAATCAAGTAGGATGCGGCCATACCTCTATCCTTTCCAATCTACTCAAGCCTAAGGTATTAGGTTCTTATTATTCTCAATGGTCCTAATTCTTTCGCTATTGAGTCTCATGTCATGACATGCATACATGTGCGCGAAAATTATTTATTTTATGATGTTTTAAAATTATTTGAATGCATTTTGATATGAGTTTTAACGATTTGATGATTTTCAAATGGTGAATTATGCATTGCACCTTGTAATTGGAAGTTTGATGTTCTAATTCAAGCCTTTCAAGCCTTGCTCTTCCACATTCGAGGATGAATGTTCCCAAGGGGGAGATGATATAAGGACCTGAATTATTGTATAGCTTTAGTAACGCTTGAGATTTGGTTTCAGAAAGTTTTGGGCCAAGGTGACACCTTAGGGAACCTCAAAGCTCGATCTAAGTTCACTTTCAAGCCTTCAATTAAAGATTTAATGTTGTTTAAGACTATCAGGGGTCTATTACAACAAGTCAAGTTCAAAGGAAATTCATTGGCTAAGTTTTTCACAAGTACCGATAGATGGCTCAACTTTAACTAGGCATATCTCTTACCACAAAATGAGCAGGGTGTCCAGGACCTATCAAATTAAATTTCTTTGAATTAGCTTTCCAATTCACTTGGTTTTACCTCATTTTTAGTTTGGATGAAGAAGTTATGCCCATTTTCGTAAGAACCTCCTGTGCAGTGTTGCCACACGAGCAGTGAGGCTTCTCACGATCTGTGGGAACAACCTTGAGCCTGAAATGGCCATTTTTGGCCCAAGTATTGGGGTATGACCAGTAGTACTAGCCATATGGCCTTCAAGGGTGAGGAAAATCGTAAGTATGGTGCAATCTTGGTGTGGATAAATGATTTGTGTGGCCAAGTATGGCACCACGAGTCACTACACGAGCAGTGGTGAGGGTGACGAGCCGTCTGGGCTGATGTGGAGTCTTCAAGGTATGCATGCAGAGTTTTTGGCTAAGGTTGGTGCCACGTCTAGCCCCACGAACTGTGGTGAGGCTCACGAGCCATTTACCAACCGTGGGACTCACCTTGATGTTAAAAAATTTCTAAGTATTGAGCCAAGTTCCAACTTCCAGAATTTTTGCTAAGTATGGGCTCACGGGCAAGTTCACGGACCGTGTAATGCCACATGTCCCGTGAAGCCGTCAGTGAGGTGACTCTGACCAAAAATTCTATCAGATTCATTAATGGTGTTTCGTAAATCCAATTATTTCTATCGCTTAATGGGCTATTCCTATGCATGAGTAATATGACTATGAAAGTATGGTTTTGGAATTTGAGCCTAAGTATGAACTTTGATGAATGATGTTTGGCTTTTAAGCCCAATTGTGCATTGAAATAATTTTGCAAGAGATGTATATCTTGAAAGCATGTATATATATACGCATCTTTTGGGATCAGGACTTAGCACCGTTGGATTAAGGCCATTAGAGCTATCCCCAAGGGCTCTCTACCTTTCCTTGAACTATGTACTAGCATAGGAATAGTAGTCATCACCGAAATGACCAGGTCATAATGGATGACTATTCATTTATGATATAATATGATATGATATGTTTTGATATGGAAATCTTTTCGAAATGATCGGATCATAAGATGGACACCACATACGAAATGACCATGTCGTATGGTGTGGTGTAGATCATCTTTGGCAGTAAGTAATCTTCTCTCACTCAATGGAAGGACAACATCGGGAAAATTCATGTAACAGCTCGCATGGGTTTGATATGGTGGTTTCACATCCCCACTATATATACGAGCATAATTTGCATTTCATGCATCATGAGTTTCATAGAATCTTATTATATTACATTCCTTGCTATAAATCTCCTTCTATATTATGTGCCCTTGCCATCTTAAAATTGATGCAGGTTTTGGTAAGTTACATGCATTGCACCCCTCTTACTTAGTACATTCAAACGTACTTATGCATACTTTTCCCTACATGATCTCACCATGTAGGGAGCGGAGATTACTTTCATCCAAACTGATGATATGAATTTTTTACTTTGAGGCTTGTTTGGGGACTCTCAAGTTCTCATTCGCCGTGTCACTCCTAGATCCTAGGTTCGGGTCGTGACAGAATGATAAGACACTATGTTCATATAATTACAACTCTGTGAAAGTCATGAAAGGTTATTCAGTTCAACAAATGAGTTGATTAAATAAACATATTAACATGAGTTATACAAGCAGTCTATTTACTACATTATCTTTTGAGCATAACATGTCAGATTAGAAAGAGCAGTTCAGACAGTTAAGATATTTTGCATTATTATTCATCATGCATAAGTTTGAGAGTTTGAGAAAGCATTATTAGTTTTTAGAAAGAAAACCCAATTTATAGAAATTATGTTAAGCCAAGGCTCTAAGTAGTATATTTTCAGTTTACCCCTAGAATGGGACAAGATTTCAGATATGTGCACTACAAAAGTTATTTTGGGAGTAGTATTGAGCACCGATATGAGTGAGGGTAAATAATAATAACTTGAACTCATAAACTACGTAACCAGCGTAAGATAGGATTGTATCAACGTACAACTCCTCACTTGCCACTGAGATGGTCCAGTTTTTGGATGGATCCACTCCCTTAATTTTCGTTCCTTAACCCCGCAAAGTATGGGATGGCTCTAGCAGCGTGGGCAAGACATTATATCATCATGAAGTTCATAGTGGTGGTTGTCGGTTAGAGAAACTCCCCAAGTTATAGTATACATTATTTTTAGACACAGATAGAATTGCATTTACTTGTGCATCAAAGCAGATATTTTGCTATAATGAATTACTTATATTATTGAATTATGTTCAACAATAAGCCTAAGATTTTGAGCATCTTTTTTGGCCATTTTATATACCATACATTTCAAGTACTGCGCCTTTAGCACTGCATCGTTTTATGATACACATTCAGGTATCTACATGAGAGCAGATATTCAGTATGATAGCTCTCCAGTGGCAATTAGTGAGACCTCTCTACTTTCCGAGGACTCTAGTCATTTTAGTTTATGTATTTTATTTTACAGTCAGGTAGTTATGCATCTTGTCGTGGCACCTATCTCAATATAATAGAAACTTCATTAACAGAGTTAGTGAGTCAATCTAGTGTTTTTATTCGTACCTTTTAAGCGTTATAACTATTTTTATAAAGAGCTATTTTTAGACTTTGTATAAAGAATGATTGAGATTTTCGTTTAGTTTCTATTGAATATTTCAAAAGGTTCATCTTGTAAAGCTTCTGCATGCATTTTAAAGTTTCCAGTTGAGTAAGTCAGCCAGGCCAAGGGTTCGCTTAGGGACCAGCAATGGTTTCTTTGTGTCAGTCACATCCACGGTGTAGGCTCAGGACTTGACAAAATGTGACAACCCATCTTGAGATGAGATATCGCATATAGGCAAAACACAGGAGAGATAATAGGTATATAAGTAATGGACTGGTCTATATACTATGAGGCGCCTTTTGGGGTGAGGCCAAAGGGACAAATCCGTGATGGGCTAGGTCTAAGAGCGGACAATACTTCACAGTGTTGGGCCAGGTTGTTACAGATGGTATCATAGCCACTCCTGTGTTAGCCTTGTCGATGTGGGGCTAGAGTTCAACTGAGTTTAAGTGAATCCTACCGAGGCGGGGCAAACCTCAATGCTGAGTCTAGGCAAATCCTATGCAGTGGGGCAAACCTCAACGATGACCTTGATCCATAGAGGGGGTGTATGTAACAACTCATCTTGAGACGAGATGTCCAACCTCGGCAAAACACAGGAGAGATTCTGGGTATATGAGTAATGGATTGGTCTATATACTATGAGACGCCTTTTGCGGTGAGCCCAAAGGAACAAATCCCTGATGGGCTACTCCTCAGAGTGAACAGTACTTTACAGTTTTGGGCCAGGTCATTATAGAATCGAATTGCTCTTCATTTGGATGCTCCTACACCAAGATACGGATGTTTTGATATGATTCCATAAAGAGGGAAAAAAATCAAGCTGGAGAAGTAAAAAAAATTGATTACTGACAACTGAGAAGGATTTTGACATTAATCTTTGGAAATTTTGTAGATTTATGAGTTTAGATTCTGAAAAAGTCAAACAGATCATTATTGTGATATTTCTACAACAAGATATGAATTTTCTACTGCAAGTGTGCTGAGCTGGAAAAAAGTGACGAAAATTAGAAAGAAATATTACCTAATGGAGGTGGATCTGATCGAGTTCGACGATGCCGCAAATTGACAATTAACCTACATGGGATTATGGATATTTATAGATATCAAAAGTATCTAAATTGTTTTCCTACAAATTATGAAAAACTCATAATGGAAATCAAATCATGGTAAATTCTCCTAGGAACCAAATTATGGAAAACCCGTAATTGAAATCAAATTATGGAGAATCCCATAGGAACCAAGTTATGGAGAATCTCATAGGAACCAAATTATGAAAAATTCTATAGGATTCAAGTTATGGAAAATTCCATGGGATCCAAGTTTTGGAAAATTCCATAGGATTCAAGTTATGGAAAATTCCTATGTGATTTTTCTTAACTTGATTCCTATGTAATTTTCTATAACTTGAATCCTATGGAATTTTTCATAATTTGTTTCCTAAGAAAATTTTCATAACTTGAATCCTATTCCATAACTTGGATCCTATGGAATTTTTCATAACTTGAATCCTATAAAATTTTTCATAACTTAGTTCCTCTGGAACTTTTCATAATTTGATTTCAATTGTGGGTTTTCCATAATTTGGTTCCTAGGAAAATTTACCATGATTTGATTTCCACTATGTGTTTTCCATAATGTGTAGGAAAACAATTTATGTACTTTTGATATCTATAAATATTCATACTCCCATGGAGGTTAATTGTCAATTTGCAGCATCGTCAAGCTCAATCAGATCTATTCCATTAGGTAATATTTATTTTCTAATTTTCATCACTTTTTTTAGCTCAGCACTCCTATGGTAGAAAATTCATATCCTGTTGTAGAAATATTGAAATAATGATCGGTTTGATTTTTCAGAATCTAGACTCATAAATATACAACATTTCCAAGGATTAATATCAAAATCATTCTCAATTGCCGAGAATCAATTTTTTATTTTTCTTCTCCAGATCTGATTTTATTTACAGCTTTATGGTGTCTTATCAAAACATTCATATCTTAGTGTAGGAGCGTCCAAATGAAGAGCGACTTGATTCTATAGAAAATAGACTTTGAGCTCTATATCATATCCAAAAATCTAATCCAAAATCCTTATTTATTGATGAGAATTAATTTTTAAAGTTGGGCTCCAATCTATTATTATTTTTACAGATTTTGAAGTCTCACCAAAACGTCTGTATCTTGGTGTAGGAGCATCCGAATGGCGAACGACTTGATTCTATAGAAAATAGACTTCAACATCTATAGCATCTCTAAAGATTAAAACCAAATTCCTTATCAAAGGATCAAAATTAAGTTTTTATAAGATTAATTACATAATCAACTTTGTTTTGACTTTGGACAACATTCATGAATTTACTTTTCTGTGTTTTCGCCAATGAGCGACATATTGATTTCTATACTAATTGTTAGAACCCGTAAGTCCTTAGTTGGTTCAACTTGGTAAAGTTGGGAGCCAAATGTGAATATGATCTGGGGGAAACTTGCAGAATTTAATTTGGAGTTAAAATGAAGATTTTAATTCAAAAGTTGCATTTTTAGTTGTTAC
>JAPFFP010034056.1:0-15436 GCA_026153255.1 Solanum medicagineum | reverse complement strand
ATGGTTATAGGTTGGTTCTCCCGAAGCCTTATCGGTAACGGGTGCCGGTCCGCCCTACGGGAAATTGGGGCGTGACATTTTGACCCCCTTAACAAGAATATGAAGTCGTATTTTAGATATCGCCCATGGATTTTGATATATATGGAATTAAAAATTCTGGGCATTTTGAGGCACATTTTCGTGCACTTTTTGGGGTCATCTCTCCTAGATCACATAGTGCCCTTGCGAACTCCACATCTCCAATGGTGCAGGGTATGGTGAAAGCATTGGGATCTTCTCGCTTTTGAACCAAGGACCTCATAGCGATAGTACTACAAAGCTAAAGCTCTTGGGAGAGCTCTTGACTCACAATGCCCTTTTTAATGACCAGGTTCTTCATGTACTCAGCATACCCTGTCAAAAAACCCCAAAAACTGCCCAAAAGCATGTCTCGAAATGCCCATAATTTTGATTTCTTTATATCTAAAACTCCTTTTGGTTTTTCAAAAATCCGACCTGATATTCTTGTTCGAGGGGTCCAAGTTAGGGTGACAAGGGTCTAAGCTCGATTTTAAAGCGACGAAATCAATTTATGAAATTGCAGTATAATTGGAGTTTCCGCGTCACGGAGATTTGTATCTGGGCATTGTTCTTCTTTAGCCTGCTCAATAGTTTTTTCAAGTGTTGGGCCTAACTTTCCCAAGCATGTTTTCACTTATACTTAGAATTATGTTATTCTTATATCACCATAAACATTTCCCAAAACCCATTCCCACACTTAGTCTTATATTACTCTCAAAAACCAAGTCCCAAAACCCTCATCCCGATTTAAGGATTCTCTTCAAGCTTCAAGTCTCCATAGTCAACCTTCATCATGAACTTCTCCAAAGCTAAGGTACATGGTGTTGAACTAATGGGTCCTTTCACCCATGGTGCCTAAACCCTCTTTTACTTAATATTGCATGATTTAAAGTTGATTTTACATGTGCGTCTTTAATATAGAGAATTTTACTGCAAAGTGATTCTAATACATGAAAGTATGGTTGTTTTATAATGTTTTGAGTTTCAAATATTAGATCTAATGTTTGATTTAATGAGGGATTTTTATATGAATGTCTTGGGGGTGTTTCAAGGTGTTGATTAAAGGTTTTACAACTGATTTTTCTGCATGATTTCATCTCTAAATTGCATGCTCTTTTACCCCCATTACTCACTCCCAAGGTGCTTGATAAAATGTCTGGTTATGGTTTCTTGAGGAATTGAAGGTCCAAAGTATGAGATATGATATGAATGATGTTATGATGATTATATGATGATGAAATGAGCTTATGAACATGATTATTCCTATATGAGGTATTGCATTAAAGCTTATGATGAATTTTATATTGCATGGACCATGCCCAACCCGGGGGAAAAGAGTCGGGTAACCAAATGGGGGTTTATACTCATTCACTAAGGTGATGGGTGCGATCATCACCAACCAAATAAGGATTTATACTCATTCACTAGGGTGATGGGTGCGATCATCACCAACCGGATGGGGGTTTATACTGATTCTCTAGGGTGATGGGTGCGATCATCACCAACCTACTGAGGGGTTTGTTCCTTGGAGAGCTAGCTTAGTCTCATCTTCACATATGATATTATATATGAGCATGATTTACTTAGCATGTTTTACTTATGCATTGATCATACATACCATATTGATATACTATGTCTATTGCCTATCATCTTGCATTTTGGATTGTGATACCTATCTATTGTTGCATTGCATCCCACATACTTAGTACATTCAAACGTACTAACCCATACTCTTGCCTATATGATAGCACCATGTAGGACTAGTGCCCGAGTTGATCATCCTCCTCCTTCTCCACGTGGTTAGACGATGCTACTCCAAGCTTGTGGTGAGTCCTCCATTTCTGGGACTTTGGTTATGTCTTTTCCCTACTATCTTTGTATTGAGACACTACCTTATGTTATATTCAACTATGAGGGTGAGTCCGGTTACCATGTCTTGGCCCCCGCTCTTTCTTTGTTTTAGAGGTGTATGTTGGACAAGGTATGTACTATGTATAAGCTTAACTCTTGACTTTTGACTTCGATGTTTATGCAAGTTTCCCTTTGTCCCCATGCCCTTACTTTAATTGATTATGTCTTTTTTATGCTTCCGCAACCAAGGATGTGTGACGATATGCTAAGAGGCTTGTTTGGGGTCCCTTTGGGTTCCCCATTCACCGTGTCATGTCTAAGCCCTAGGCTTGGGTCGTGACAAACTTGTTATTAGAGCACTAGGTTGATAGATCCTCAGATTCCAACACACCCCATCGATTAGAGTCCTATTCACGGTTATGAAGCGCACCATGACTATGAATAGGAAACTATGAGGCATTTTAGGAAATGTTTCCCTTCTTCATGTCCTAAGCCGTGCTATACAGTTGTGATAACTATTCCCCCCCTCTTAAAATTGTTCTTTGTGATGCTAGATCATGTTGAATACTAGAGGAAGATGGCCTAAACTCCCGAGGAGAAACCTACCAATGGTGAGCTTCGGGATGCCCTTACTATGCTTGCCCAAGTGGTGACCAATCAAGTTCAACAAGGGGCCCAAGCCCCTCATGCTACTACCCCGGGAGCTAGGGTAAGGGATTTCATGAGGATGAATCCTCCGTTTTTTCATGGGTCGAAGGTGGATGAAGATCCATAAGAGTTTATTGATGAAATCTACAAAATCTTGTCTATTATGAGTGTGGGGCCAAATGAGAAGGTGGAGTTGGCGGCGTACCAACTCAAGGGGGTGGCCTAAATTTGGTTTGACCAATGGAGAGGTGAGAAAGGTAATGGCTATGTGGTGCTCTGGGAGGAATTCAAGTTGGGCTTCCTTAATCGGTTCTTCCCTCTTGAGCTTAGGGAAGCAAAATTGGTTGAACTTATGAACTTGAAGCAAGGTGGTATGAGTGTGAGGGAGTATGCCCTCAAATTTAACCAACTCTCAAAGTATGCTCCTCACATGATGGCCGATTAGAGGTCAAGAATGAATAAGTTTATTATGGAGGGCTTCGATTTGGTAAGTAAAAGAGTGTCGATCCGCAATGCTTATTGGTGACATGGACTTTTCTCAGTTGATTACATACGCCAAGAAAATAGAAGAAGAAAACTTGAGAAATATGAGGGGCCATGAGGCTAAAAGAGCCCGCCTTGAGGGAAAGTTCCAAAGGGGTGCTAGATTTCGAGGCCCGAGGCATCCTCATGCTACTAATAGGGGGTTTACCAATGACTTCCCTAGGCTTCAAGGTAATGTTGGTGGCGTGGCTCCCATTGATGCATTTCCTAGGTGTGAAAGGGGTCATAAGGGCCCATGTCTAAAGGGTATCAATGCATGTTTTGATTATGGAGAGTTTGGTCACAAGAGGGATGATTGTCGAAGAAACCGTGGCAAGGTTCGAGGTGCAAATGTGATCCCATTGGGTAGAGATAGTCCTCAAGGTGGTTCCCCAAGGCACAATCTCTTTTATGCTCTACATGGGAGGCAAGGGGTTTGTGAGGCCCCCGACGTTGTTACCAGTATGTTGAAAAATTTTTATCTCGATGCATATGCTTTGATTGATCCGGGTGCCACCCTTTCCTTTTATTACCCCCTTTATTGCTAAAAAGTTTCATGTTGAGTCAGAGTTGTTGCATGAGTCATATGAAGTGTCTACTCCTATTGGTGCATCCATTATTGCTAGGAGGGTGTATAGGAATTGTCCGGTTTGCATATTGCATAAAATCCTACCTTGTGATCTTGTTGAATTAGACATGGTTGATTTGATGTTATTCTTGGGATGGATTGGCTGCATGCATACTATGCCTCTAGTGATTGTAGAACCCGTAAGGTCAAGTTTCTCAATTCCCAAATGAACCCGTCCTTGAATAGGAAAGTCATGATGTGGTAGTGAGGGGCAAGTTCATCTCATGCATTAAAGCCCATAGGTTGATTTCTAAGGGGTGTTTGTATCATCTTATGAGAGTCAAAGATGTGGAGTCCAAAGTCTTTTCCATTGAGACGGTTTTGGTTGTGAATGAGTTTCTTGGTGTCTTTCCAAATGATCTTCCCGGTGTCCCCCCGAAAGGGAGATAGATTTTGGTATAGATCTCCTTCCCGACACCCAATCTATCTCCATTCGCCCTTACCACATGGCCCCGACGGAGTTGAAGGAGTTAAAGGAGCAATTGAAGGATTTGTTGGAGAAGGGGTTTATTAGACCCAACCAATCCCCTTGGGGTGCCCCGATGTTGTTTGTAAAAAAGAAAGATGGGTCAATTAGAATGTGCATTGACTAATGGCAACTCAAATGGATCACTATAAATAATAGATATCCTCTTCCAAGGATTGATGACTTGTTTGACCAATTGCAAGGAGATAACTTTTTCTCTAAGATTGATCTTTGATCTGGATACCATCAAGTGAGGGTAAGGGAGTGTGATATTCCCAAGATGGCCTTCCGAACTAGATATGGGCATTATGAATTTGTGGTGATATCCTTTGGGTTGACTAATATACCGACCATTTTTATGGACCTAATGAATAGAGTCTTCAAGCCCTACCTTGATTCCTTTGTGGTAGTCTTCATTGATGATATTTTGATCTATTCTCATAGTATGGAAGAGCATATGGTTATTTGAGGGTTGTGTTGCAAAGGTTAAGGGAGGAGAGATTGTATGCTAAATATCATAAGTGTGAATTTTGGTTGAAGGAGGTTGCATTCTTTGGTCATGTGGTGTCGGGGGATGGCATAAAAGTGGATCCTAAGAAGAGCGATGTGATTAGGAATTGGCCTAGACCATTGACCCCATCGGATATTAGGAGTTTCTTGGGCCTTGCGGGTTACTATAGAAGGTTTGTGAATGGGTTCTCCTCCAATGCTTCTCCTATGACAAAATTGACTCAAAAGAAGGTGAAATTGTGTGGACCGATGAATGTGAGAAAAGCTTCCAAACATTGAAAGTTAAACTTGTGTCTGCTCCTATATTGTCTCACCAGATGGGCTTTAGGGTTTTGTTGTGTATTGTGATGCATCTAGAGTTGGTTTGGGTTGTGTAGTAATGCAAAATAGTGAGGTCATAGCCTATGCTTCTAGGCAACTCAAGGTGCACGAAAAGAACTACCCCACCCATGATCTTGAATTAGCTATCGTGGTGTTTGCATTAAAGATTTGGCAATATTTATTTGTATGGGGTGCATGTTGATGTCTTCACCGACCATAAGAGCCTTCAATATGTTTTCACTCAAAAAGATCTTAACTTGATGCAAAGAAGGTGGCTAGAACTCCTTAAGGACTATGACATGAGTGTGCATTATCATCCGGGTAAGGCTAATGTTGTGACGGATACTTTGTGTCGAGTGTCAATGGGTAGCCTAGCTCATATGGATGGTGGTGATAGGGAGATGGCTAGGGAGGTGTAAAGGTTAGCTAAATTGGGGGTGAGGTTAGAGGATGTGGATGATGGTATTGTTGTTGTTGATGGTTCTAAATCTTCCTTGATTGATGAGGTGATTGCTAAACAAGATCTACACTCCTCCTTGCTTAAGTTGAAGACCTTGGTAAGAGAGGGAAAGATAGAGGTTTTCTCCCAAAGGGGAGATGGGGCCCTTAGACACCAAGGTAGGTTGTGTGTGCCATATGTTGATGGTTTGAGGGGGAGAATTCTTGATGAAACCCATAATTCCTCTTATTCTATCCACCCCGGCTCCACCAAAATGTATAGAGACTTGAGGGAAGTGTATTGGTGGGGAGGCATGAAGAGAGATATTGCCAAATTTGTTTCCTGTTACCATAGTTGTCGATAAGTCAAAGCTGAAAACTAAAGGCTGGGTGGCCTAACCCAAGATATAAAGATTCCTTGGAAATGGAAGGTGATTAACATGGACTTTGTGGTTGGGTTGCCCAAGACTAGGAAAGGTTTTGATTCCATATGGGTGGTGGTTGATAGGATGACGAAATCGGTTCACTTTCTACCGATCAAGACTACATATGGGACAGAGGAGTATGCAAGGTTGTACATCCATGAGTTAGTGAGGTTGCATGGGGTTCCCTTATCCATTATATCATATCATGGTGCACAATTTACTTCACACTTTTGGAGATCTTTTCAAAGGGGTCTGGGAACCAAAGTTCACCTTATTACGGCCTTTCACCCTCAAAAGGATGGCTAAACCGAAAGGACAATTCAAACACTTGAAGATATGCTTAAATTTTGTGTCTTGGAGCTTAAAGGTAGTTGGAATGACCATCTCCCATTGATTGAGTTTGCCTAAAACAATAGCTACCACTCAAGCATCGGTATGGCTCCTTTTGAGGCTCTTTGTGGGAGACGTTGTAGATCACCGGTGGGTTGGTTTGAGGTTGGAGAGGTGGATTTATTGGGGCTATATCTGATTATGGTGCTCTTGAAAAGTTTAAGATGATTATGCAAAGATTGAGGACAGCCCAAAGTCGTCAAAAATCCTATGCCGATGTACGGAGAAGGGACCCAGAATTCCAAGTAGGTGATTGGGTCTATTTGAAGGTTTCTCCAATGAAAGGTGTTGTCCGGTTTGGCAAAAAGGGGAAGTTGAGTCCAAGGTATGTTGGTCCTTATGAGGTGATAAAGAGGGTTGGCTAGGTAGCTTATGAGTTGAAATTGCCTAGTGAAATGAATTTGGTACATCCGATATTCCATGTCTCTATGTTGAGAAAATGTGTTGGTGATCCTAATGTCATTGTGCCTATTGATGTTGTGGGTGTTGTTGAGGATAACTTAACTTATGAGGAGGTGCCGGTTCAGATCTTGGATAGGCAAGTAAAGAGATTGAGAAACAAGGAGGTGGCATCCGTGAAGGTCCTTTAGAAGAACCAACAAGTCGAAAGTGCTACTTGGGAGGCAGAAGCGGACATGCAAAAGTGGTACCCTTATCTCTTCCACTCCACTCGAGCCTAAGGTACTACTCCTATGTTTCATATGTAACTTCAAGCCTTACATTTCAGCCCCTAAGTCATTCATATGTATTCATGTTTTAAATTGGTAAGCTTATGATGATTTTACACTTACGTTGAGAATTTGAAAATGGTGTTTTACATGTTATGTTACATTCTTGGTGGGGATGATTTGTTCATGATCACTATTGTCTTGTACGTCTCTTCTACATTCGGGGACGAATATTCCCAAGGGGGAGATATTGAAACGACCCCAAAAAGTGCCCAAAAATGTGCCTCGGAATGCCCAAAATTTTGATTTCTTTATATCTAAAATTTCATTTGGTTTTTCAAAAATTTGACTTCATATTCTTGTTCGAGGGATCCAAGTTAGGGTTACAAGGGTCTAACCTCAATTTCAAAGTGAAGAAATCGATTTATGAAATTGCACATGGTGCAATTTCCAGAGAGCTTTCCGCGTCGCTGAATTGGAGGCAATGCAGAGATGTGTATCTGGGCCCTGTCATTTTTTAGCCTACTCAATATTTTTTTCAAGTGTTGGGCCCAAATTTTCCAAGTGTTTTTTTACTTATACTAAGAATTATTTTACTCTTATATCACCCTAAACATTTCCCAAAACCTATTCCCATACTTACACTTATTTTACTCTCAAAAACCAAGTCCCAAAACCCTTATCCGGATTTAAGGATTTTCTTCAAGATTTAAGTCTCCATTGTCAACCTTCACCAAGAACTTCTTCAAAGCTAATTTATGTGGTGTTGAACTATTGGGTCCTTTCACCCATGGTGCCTAAACCCTCTTTTACTTAATATTGCATGATTTAAAGTTGATTTTACATGTGGCTCTTAAATATTGAGAAATTTACTCCACAGTGATTCTAATACATGAAAGTATGGTTGTTTTAGCATGTTTTGAGCTTCAAATCTTGGAGCTAATGTTTGATTTAATGAGGGGTTTTGATATGACTGTCTTAAGGATGTTGCAAGGTGTTGATTAAAGGTTTTACCACTTATTTTCCTGCATGGTTTCATCTCTAAATTGCATGCTCTTTTACCCCCATTACACACCTCCAAGGTGCTTGATAAAATGTCCAGTTATGGTTTCTTGAAGAATCGAAGGTCCAAAGCATGAGAAATGATATGAATGATGTTATAATAATTATATGGTGATGAAATGATGATGAAATGAGCTTATGAACATGATTATTCCTATATGAGGTATTGCATTATAGCTTATGATGAATTCTATATTACATAGACCATGCCCAATCCGGGGGAAAACAGTTGGGTAACCGGATGGGGGTTTATACTCATTCACTAAGGTGATGGATGCAATCATCACCAACCGGATGGGTGTTTATACTCATTCACTAGGGTGATGGGTGCGGTCATCACCAATCTATGTGAGGGGTTTATTTCTCATTCACTAGGGTGATGGGTGCGATCATCACCAACCTACCGAGGGGTTTGTACCTTGGAGAGCTATCTTGATCTCATCTTCACATATGATATTATATATGAGCATGATTTACTTAGCATGTTTTACTTATGCATTTATCATACATGCCGAATTGCTATACTATGTTTATTGCCTATCGTCTTGCATTTTGGACTGTGCTACCTATCTATTGTTGCATTGCATCCCACATACTTACTACATTAAAATATACTAACGCATACTCTTTCCTACATGATATCACCATGTAGGACCCGGTGCCTGAGTTGATCATCCTCCTCCTCCTCCACGTGATTAGACGGTGCTACTCCAAGCTTGTGGTGAGTCCTCCATTTCGGGGACTTTTGTTATGTCTTTTCCCTACTATCTAAGAGTTGAGATACTACCTTATGTTATATTCGACTGTGAGGCTGAGCCCGGTTACCATCTCTTGGCACCCGCTCTTTCTATGTTTTGGAGGTGTATGTTGGACAAGGTGTGTACTATCTGCGAGCTTGACTCTTGACTTTTGACTTCGATATTTATGCAAGTTTCCCTTAGTCCCCTTGCCCTTACTTTAATTGAATATGTCCTTTTTATGCTTCCACAACCAAGGATGTATGACGATATGCTAAGAAGATTGTTTGGGATCCCTTTGGGTTCCCCATTCGCCGTGTCACGTCTAGGCCCTAGGCTTGGGTCGTGACACCTTGGCATCTTCTCCAATGTTTCAATGAGAGGGATGTTGATGGAGAGTTGTTTCAGTATTGAGAGAAAGTGCTTAAATTTGCCTTCCTCCTCTTTCTTTTTAATTCTTCGTGGGAAGGAAGGAGGAGGCCTAGGAATGGGCTTCAACTTTTGTGGCGCATCAGCAGCTTCACTCACCACATCCTTGCCATTATGATCTCCTATCTCCTTAACTTTGGCCGCAACCATCTCTTTTTGAACATCTTCTTCATCAACTGGCATGGGAGGACCAATGGTGTTGTTGCCATCCTGAGTAGTAACTGCCATACACTGTCCTTCATTTTTAGGATTTTGAACTGTTTTGCTAGGGAGTGTACCCCTCTGACATTGATTAAGTTGAGTTGACACTTGACCAAACTGTTGTTCAAGTTGTTTGATAGCCACAGAGTGAGACTCAATTTTATGATTTATACTAGAAATCTCAAATTTCATGCCCCTCAGAGTCTTGTCCTGTGTCTCAGCTTTCTTTAACAGGCGGTCAAACATCTTTTAAATTCTGGAACTACTTGCACCTGCGTCGCGACTATATGGTGGCACATACGGACCATTTCTGAAGCCATCTCTGCAACCCTAATCTACATCTCTCTCTAAAACCCTGTTTCTATCATAATATCCTTTGTGGTTGTCCTTGTAAGCTCCACTTCTATTGAAGTTCTGACCTTGGTTTCCTTGACCTTGGAACCAATAGTCCTAATTGGACACTTGGGCGTTGGTCTGAAAACCCCCGATCTAATCTGCAACAAAACACGCATCCTCATCATAAATAAGGCTCATCATACATGGGTGCATGTGGAAGTTGATGAACCACTACAAATCTGAGCAAGTTGTTGCATAATTTCTTCGTTGATATTTGCTTACTTCAGACCATCACTGATATTTCATGAACTTTTGGTGGATTCTCTGTCTCTTTGAGCCATACATGATTAGTCTTGACCACTCTTTCCATATGTTTTGTGTGATCCTTGCAAATAGCTGATCCAAGAACATGCCCCCCATAATAGTGTAAGCACAAGTTTGACTATACTAATCAAGGGCACGGTAGAAGATCTCCACCAAGGCATCATCAACTATCTCGCGGTCTGGGACACTCCTCAAAAACTTGGTGAACCATTCCTAATTAGTACTGGTTGAATCACTAGGAAGTTGCTTCAAGTTATTGATCTCGTCCTTCAACTTGAGCTTCTTCAATCTATAGAAGTACCTCTGCAAAAGGGCCTTCTGCAAGTCTGCCCAACTAGTGATCAAACTCTGTGGGAGCTCAGATAGCCATAATGTTGCATTGCCTGTAAGAGACAATGGGAATACATGAAGTCCCACATCATCCATAACCAGATTCTCTGTTCCCATCAAACTCTGGCAGATGAATGAGACATTGTGTAGATGGCTATGAGGATCCTCCAATAGTAAGCCCGTAAATAGCCCATGGTTCTGCAGCATCTGAAGTAACCCACTTGAGACTATGAACTTTGTGCCTGCCGCTAATGGTAGCAACACAATAGCTCCAGTCTCCTCTATAGCCATAAAATTCAGCCTATATTAATTCCAATGATAAGCATTGGTATTGAAGTCCTAAGGTTGTGGAGCAAGGTTCTGAAGAGGAAGTGCGTTCTCATTATCAGCATTCTCATTGTTGTTCTTGTTCAGCTACATTGGTCGCATTATTGGCGTTATCTTAGGCCATTCTCCTCAACGTTCTCAGGATCTATGTGTCAAATGGAGTTAAGGGATTTCCTTGACTCTAGGTGTAGGGCAATTCGAGTGGTTAACCAACTTACTTCCCCGAAAGAGGGGGGTTTACAATAATCAATGTAAAAATAAACTAACTACTACAGAGAGAAATCAATATAAAGAGAAACTAGGGTATTGTGTTCCCCATGATTCCCTAAATCAATATCACCAGATAACCTAATTCTTTTCTAGTGTGTAGCATGCAAGACGGTAAGTTAAGTTCACCAAGCCCTTTGATCAAAGGTGAGAGGTCAATTTCACTATGTGACTTGGCCCATCTCCATAGCGTGCATAACTAACCCTAACCTACTAGTCCCAGTACAACCTCCCCTTGGCACAATTTAGTTGATTAGACGAGAACACATCAATCGAATCTGTTAATTAATCTCTTTTTCTGTTTATTACTACCGTTCTAATGTTGGCCACCATATGAAAACATGCAAAACAAAGAGAGTTAATTAATACAGACATGCACACTTTCCAAGAATTATGAATTATCCGGTTTTACCTTATTAGTTCTTCATGGTTCCTGCAACTAGTTGTGGATTTAGCTACTCATATTTTGTGTAGATGCAAGACTTATGAATTGAAACAACATAATAGAGCACTTACACAATTGCTACGGACCGTAAAGGGTCTCGTACTACATTAAAAAAAATAGCAACTTCTGTATTTCTTCCCAAAATCAAGGCTAGACCTGTAATCCTGCAAACATAACACAAAAATACATTTAGAAAAACAAGTAACATTGCATTGAGAACACACAAAATTTCAACTTTTAAGCATCAAAAGTTCTATAATTTGACAGCACATCATGTTGCATAATCATAATGATGTAAACACCCAAAATTGCTAAAAGAGTCATAACATAGACATTATGTGATCACATTCTTGTCAAACCCATACTTTACTTTGAAAACATAATCATCATTGTAATTAGGACTTAGCCCACATCATAAACTTCATGAGAAACATAGTTCATGTATCGTATGCCATGAATGATATGAGAATAGCATGGGCAATAGAGATTCAATCTAAAATCAATAATACAATATGAAATTCAAGTAAATCCATAAGTAAATTCACTCTTAAATCACAATTTAGATTATGTATGCTCAAATCAAACTTTAAAGGGGACATGCACATTCAAATCTTCACAACCTGAATGTAATTCCATATATTAGGGCTTAAATCACTTTAAAAACATCAATTTCATAAATAATAAAGAGACCCATATTTGAAGTATGCTTGATTTCATATTTCAAGGAGTATAAGAGTTTGGGGTCTTCATGGTTGAAAGGGACCATGAATCAATCCCACATAGCTTAGGTAACTAAGAAAAAATAGGAAGAAATTTGATAGAGAATAGAGCCCTTCCTTAATCTCCAAGAAAATCTTCAAAGGTTTACCTTAAGGGAGTTCTTAAGAGAGAGAGCTTGAACAAATTCTAACTGCAGAATGAATTTGAATGAGAGAAGAATAGTATAGGTCATTTGAATTTCTTAGGATAGCATAGAAAGTCACAAAAGACCCTTAGGAGTAGCCATAATTATGGAAACACCATTAATGAAATGAGTATAAAAATATTGCCAGGGGTCCCGTACCAAGGTCACACGGACCATTTTAAGGAACATGGACCATGTGGCCTTCCGTGAAGCTCTACTTAGAAAAAATTCACACTGATAAAGTTCTGAAACGGTGATATCATACATAGAAAAATTTTACACCAATGCCCAGACGGCCCGTGAATGGGTAAACGGACCGTATGAGGTTCATTTGTGATGTGCCTTAGCCAAAATGTGGTTTTTAAAGCCAAGGCTACATCACACAAGCCGCCACACGATGTGGGATTCATGTGGTGCGAGACTTGGTTTTGAACTCAATATTAAGGCCAACACACTACATACAAGGCCAAGAGGCACCTTAAGGCCCCTCCACAAGGCCCGTGGTGAGTCACACGGCCTGTGAGGTGTCAATATGGTGTCACTTTTGCCAAAACCTTTTCAGAACCAAATCCAAGAACCATGAAGGTCCTACCAAGTCTGGATCCTTACAGTGATCCATGCTAATCCCCTTCCCTACAACATCCCCAAATATGAGTCCAACATCCCGTTTCCCCAAGAATTATGTGCTAGTTGTTTAATTTTGCTTACATAACCAAGGATGTGTTATAGATGCTTAAGAGCCTTGTTTGAGGTTCCTTCGGGTTCTGTATTCACCATGTCATACCTAGGCCTTGGGCTTAGATTGTGACAATACAACCCCTCAAAATCAAATACTATGCACACAGAGTACAACTAGTCACATACCGCACATACATCATAGCTCAACCCACAACCAGCACTTTTCTACATATTCTAGTTCAATGTGCATATACTTCATCTTAATCTAAGGTTTAGAGAAAGCATAGCCTACCTGGAAGATGATTCCTTGCATCCTGAGTCAATCCAATGGAACCTTTCCCTCCTGATCGCTTCCCAATGTTGCTCAGCTATTAAGATACAATCCACAAGGTAAACACAGTCATATTGGTCGTAAGATCTTGAAAATGAGTGGAATTATATCAATAGCGCATAAAATGGAGAAAAATATGGCCCATGCTGGAATACCCAAACAAATCCCCGTAAAATGATCCCCAAGTCACCCCAAGTCTACAGCCAAAAATTTAGCCCAAATGGATCCCAGAAGGACAAGAAATAGCTCAAAAATAAAGTTATATACTTTACCAAGAAACATTTCTTTCAAAACTTTCTCGGTAAAATTTTACGGCAACTAGTTAAATTTTATTAGAATCAAAGTATATCACAGTGTTCCTCACAGAATGTAGAAAAAACTAAGACTCAATTTGCTTAATTCCATCAAGAATTGGCCAAGATATCCTAGTATAAAAGTTTCGCAGAATTACAAGAGCATGACTAGTTACAATAGCATTTTTACCTTAAACTGCGTGCAAAAGGTAGAATTAGACACAACTACGGTATTACTTACAAAAATACAAGTCATGAAGCCTGTTAAATCATCATACCAGAGCTCTAGATCAAAAATTATCGCAATTGGATTTTTTGGGGGAAGGCTGTCGTGACTGGCCTTAAATAGGCCAAGCACCACCCTTGCACATGCCTGCGCGGACGAGGGAGCATGCTGCGAATGAGGGCCTCGACATGTACCAAGCCTTCACAAACGCAGGTAAGGCACCATGAACGCGCACATGTGGTATGCTGGAACATGCTCTACATTATGCGAATGCGGGGAATTGGAGCCCCTACCTTTCAAAAACGCGCCCAAACCCTCCATAAAGATGAAGAGTTATTTTCTAGTGCTACACTATCTATTGCCAAAACTTCCCCGGGGCGTTTCCAGGCCATTCGATGTTCGTCTTATGCAACCAAATAGTGCAACCACATGGATTTCGACGTTCTGGATAAAACGATGCAGTCAAAATTTCAAATGGCTAAAAGAACTTAGGGGGTCAAAATGCAATCGGAAGCCTCCACCAACTGATGAAAGATCATTTTAGGTTATTTTCGATATCCCAGAGCTGCCCCCCCCTCCCCATCATATTTCCATTATAAGCACATTTAGCTAGGTTTTTACATAAAAGCACTTTTAAGCTTCTAGTTGAACTCATTTTGCAACTTTTGGCTCAGATTCATACCAAGACCCCCAACCTTCGGACTAACCACTTTCCTAGCCTAAATTGATTGTTCAGAAACTGATGAAACTGTCAAAATCCCATTTTGAGTCCCTTTGCTAGGGCTTTATTAGAAATCTCATTTTTGTAGTTATAACTTCTCATTAACTCACAAATTCACATAACTCACAACTAATTTAACCCATAACCATCCAATAGCCCCGATTGGTCACAAAAGATCTGAGGTTACTATACATAAGCTCACATTAGCAGCATAATCCCAGAAATATAGAAATGACCCAAAGGGTCATTACAACATCTACCACTTAGACGACTTTCATCTGCGAAAGTAAAATAAAGGCAAACCTAATGGCTCAAATATATTGGGGTACTTCTCCCGCAATTGTGCCTCCGCATCCGAGGCAGCCTCCTCAACTGGACGGGGATTCCACTGAACCTTAACCATCAGTATAACCTTGGAGTGCAACTACCTGGCATTGCTAGCTAGGATGGCTACCGGCTCTTCAACAAATGTCAGACGGTCGTCTAACGTAACTGACTCATACTGTAGCACATGTGACTTTTCAGAAATGTAGCTGCGCAATATCGGCACATGGAATATGGGATGTATAGCAGAGTGGGATGGAGGTAGGGCCAACTCATAAGCAACTTGACCATCTCGCCTCAAGATCTCAAAAGGACCAATGTATCAGGGGTTCAACTTACACCGTCTCCCAAATCGCATAACCCTTTTCAAGGGTGACACTCTCAGGAATACTCGGTCTTCAACCTCAAACTGTAAGAACTAGCACCTGTGGTCGACATAACTCTAGCCAACTCTTAGTTGTCCTAAGTCTATCCTGTATAACCCAGACCCTGGATAAGGCATCCTACAATAAATTTTATTATATGGGCTTGGCTCTGTAGACTTAAACCACCCAACTGGTGTATAACATCGTCG